>JNEU01000776.1:0-154298 GCA_000697475.1 Lichtheimia corymbifera B2541
CTGGTTCTTGAGCAATTGGGTCAATGCAGTCAAAATAGCCGTATTCATATCTTGTCCTTGTCCTTGTCCTTGTCCTTGTCTTTGTCTTTGTTCTTGTTCAATGCCTTCCATAATAAACGGTTGTCGATTCGTAGCTTGAGATTCGTCGTCAGATAATTCAATGGGTTCTGGGTTCGGTTCACGGTATTCTTGAAAAGCTCGGTTGTTCAAAGGGGATGGATGATTAAAAGCCATCAGCTACCAATTGTCGTTATCGTATGGCTGATTAGATCAGTGGCCAATGATAATACTTTTGATATTGCTGTAATAAGTGATGATCTTTATTGTTAAGGATACTCATGATATATATATGTTCAATGTTATAATTCTATGAATGATGTGGAAGGTGCTAGTAAAGGGCTTCTAGCAAATGCCAGCATCAAAAGGAAAAGGCTTCTAGAAAGAACGAGCAAAAGCTAGGTCACGTGGTCACATGACCTACGACACATCATTTCCAATGATCACGTGATGAAGTTTTTTCATTTATACAACATATGGTAACAGTGGATACTTTCTATCCTTCTTTCTGCATCTTTTGGTGCTTTTAGAATCGCTTGTATCATCATTTTTGAGTATACGTGTATGACGAGCAAAAACATAGGTCAATCGACTAGCATGTCGAAAATTGAATCAATGTCCAGTTTTATTATCATGAATCACTCGGCGATCACGAAAAATGCATTTGTTATAGTATCAGAATTAGGATAATATTATGCAAAAGATTGACTCTATGATGAACCTACCATACTTATGCATAGTATGTGTGTTATATTCGATTTGCATCTGGCAAAACTGCAGCAGCGTTATGATGGTCATTATAGATCCGATATGTTGGTTGAAAGAGCCATAATGATTCCTTTCCACCCTGCTGTTGGCCTATCTTCTTTTTGAACATCTTCCACTGCGACATAAATAATGAACATTAGTTGCATTGCTGTGTACTCAATGGCTAAGTAAGTTGCTTCATGTAAATAAAGCTGCTTCTATACAATGGCTATTGTTGACCACATAAGAAAAAGGGTGTTCGATCCACCTTGCTGACATACGAACCACTGATCACGTAAAAGAGCTCTAGAAGGGTTCAATCCACCCTGTGAACCACGTAAGGGTGTTCAATCCACCTTGCTGACCATGTAAAATAGAGTGTTCGACCCACCTTGCTGACATACGAATTCGAAAGGTTGATCCTGTGGAATGCAACAAAATACCATCTGTACGCGGGTTGTGTATTAAAAATCACATCAGTGTCATCTTAGCAACAATGTGATGCTATTATAATACTAGGTAGATGATCATACAACTATGCATTCTATGAAGGATCCATATATGGACCATGTACTTCGATATGCAGCCACTATGATCGCTATGATGAAGATCGTCTGGATATTAAAGCGCATGATAACTAAAGCGCATACCTTGACGCACCTTCATTATTGGCCTAAAGGCAACAACCTGTCAAGTACATACGGATGTAACCACCACGTGCCATTTCACTCAGCTCTTCATCTCCCCATCAATGCAGTCGACATCATCCATTAGCAGAAAGTAACTCCATCACGCTTACGGCATACGTAAAATATAAGTTTCTCAACATTTTCATAGTGAAGATCGAGGCGTTTATGAGAGCAAAGTTGCTCGTTGTGGTCGACAGCATCTTGTGTGCAAGTTTCACGATGGATGTGGGCAATCTCTGGGGTCATCGACCGTCCACTCCTGCACTTGGACCCTCGCACTCAAAGATTCTCATAATGAAGCGTGTGGTTTTGAAATGAATGAAATTGATCAGCATGCCTCAGAGAACCTTCTTACCAAGTTTCAGGTTCGAGGTGTGGAACCCCATGATTATGCATACTAAATGACATTTCATGGATTCGGGCGGGGTACGGAATTTCCGTCCTTCATAGTAAATCACTCATTATGCCCTCCCCTTCAAGATTTTCAAATGAAGCGCGGGCTCTTTATTACGGCAAAGTTGATCAGCATGCCCAGAAGAATATTGTGTGAAAGTTTCAAGTTTGTGGTGGGCAATCTCGAGGCCATGCTACTTATAATTGCCGTCCGTTCCTTGTCGGGCGCCCCCATTCAACATTTATATAACGAAGCATGCGGTTTTTATTTGAATGGAGTTGATCAGCATGTCGAAGCCCACCCGTCTGACCAAGTTTCATGATGGAGGTGGACAACCGCGGGGGTGTGCACTATGCACCCTACTTGCCTTCTGTCCATCCTATATTTGGACCGTCCGGTTCATTGAAACATCATAAAGAACCATGCGGTTTTTAAATGAATGGAGATGATCAGCATGACTCAGAGAACCTTCTTACCAAGTTTCAAGTTCAAAGTGGGCAATCCCGAGATAATGCATACTAAATGACATTTCAATGAATCCGGGCGGGTGCGGAATTTCTGTCCATCATAGTAAACCCCATATTACATCCTTCCATTCAAAATTGTTAAATGAAGTGTGAGTCCTTTATTAATACAAAGTTGATCAGCATACCCAAGAGCATCTTGTGTGAAAGTTTCAAGTTCGAGAGAGGCAATTTCAAGATCATGCAGTAGTTACATCATATGTAAAAACATAAAGGTGCCTGTATCTCTAAACTTTACAATGGAACGTGGGGTCTTCAATCGAACAATATTGCTCGTCGGGGTGAAGCGCACCTTGGGTGCAAGTTTCACGATCGTCGTGGCCGATCTCAGATTCACCGAATGTCACCACCAGCCAAAGTTGAAAAAAAAAAATTCAAGAGGTCGACCCACGATCCACTTTGGCTGGTGGTGACATTGCGAAATCTAGGATCGACGAGCCTGATCGTGAAACTTGCACCCAAGGTGCGCTTCACCCCGACGAGCAATATTGTTCGATTGAAGACCCCACGTTCCATTGTAAAGTTTAGAGATACAGGCACCTTTATGTTTTACATATGATATAAGCGTGATGCTATATGACAGGTGGTCTTTGTTCATTGTCAAGTAGGTAGACCCCGATAGAGCCGAAGATGCAGACGGACTTCTTTGTGCAACACAGTTCATTTGCATGATACTTCCCAATGAACAAACGCCACTCTCCATATAGCATTACGCGTACATCATAGTAAAAACATAAAGATAGCTGTATCTCTAAACTTTACAATGAAACATGGGGTCTCCAATCGAACAAAGTTGCTCGTCAGGGTGAAGCGCACCTTGGGTGCAAGTTTCACGATCAGGCTCGTCGATCCTAGATTTCGCAATGTCACCACCAGCCAAAGTGGATCGTGGGTCGACCTCTTGAATTTTTTTTTTCAACTTTGGCTGGTGGTGACATTCGGTGAATCTGAGATCGGCCACGACGATCGTGAAACTTCTACACAAGGTACGCTTGACCCCGCCGCGCAACTTTGTTCGATTGAAGACCTCACGTTTCATTGTAAAGTTTAGAGATACAGGCACCTTTATGTTTTTACTATGCTGTACCCATGATGCTATATGACAAGAGATCTTTGTCATTGTCAAGTAGGTAGACCCCGATAGAGCCGAATATGCAAACGGACTTCTTTGTGCAACACAGCTCATTTGCATGATACTTTACAATGAACAAAGACCACTTGTCATGTATCATCACGCTCACAGCATATGTAAAACATAACGGTGCCTGTTTCTCCAAATTTCCATAATGATGTGTAGAGGCTTTATGAGAACGATATTGATCAGCATGTCGAAGCCCACCGTCTGACCAAGTTTCGACGTCCCCACCAGCAATATCGGCGCGCACGGCCGTACACCCTATTTATGTTATCATCCATTCATCGTCTCTCCTACATGGAAGATTTTCATAATGAACTCTGGGATCTTTATGAGAACGAAATTGCTCGGCGTGGTCGAAAGGGCGTTATGTGAAAGTTTCAGGATCGTGGTGGCCAATCTCGGGGAACAGGAGCGCCGACCCTACTTTATCCTACATTTGGGCTGGCCGGCATTCAAAATGTTCATTATGAACCATACGTTTTTTAAATGAATGGAGTTGATCAGCATGTCCCAGAGAACCATCTGACCAAGTTTCAAGTGCGAGATGGGGAATCCCAAGAAACTACATACTAATTGACTTTTTCATAAATCCGGCGCTTTCCCAATTTTCATCCGTTATAGTAAATCCTACATTATGCTCTTCCTTTCGAAATTTTCAAATGAAGTGTGGGTTCTTTATTAAACAAAGTTGTTCAGCATGTCCTAAAGCACATTGTGTGAGAGTTTGAGGTTCAAGACAGGCAATCCCAACATCGTGCATTGATATCAGTGTATATGGATATGTCTGACTGCCTGACAGATTTAATTTCCACCTCTTCCACTTCCACTTTATTTCCCTCTTCTCCCATTCTCAACTGTTGATGCAATCAAGTACAAGTACAAGTACCATCTGCGAACGATCGTCTTCTTCAACCCATCATGTCAATCCTACAACTGTTTTGATCCTATTGTCTTTGACTGAATGGCAAGTTCCATGGCGTGTGCACCCCACTACAGCAACACCCTCGTTCCTGGACACTGCACGTTCTCTTGTACAATCCTCAACCACAATCAAACATAACAGCATTCATTCCAGCAGCTGCCGTTAGCAAGGTCTTTACTGCATTGTCTCAAACAGCATTCACAGCCTTGTCATTCTACTACAACACACGCTCTTAGCACACTCCTCTACCGCGACCAGACGTAGCAGCCGTTGCTATTATCAATGTCTTTTACTCCATTGTCTCAAGTTACTTGCAGCCACTTGCTTTGATACATACTGATTCGATGGATGGGATGCCATATCAGCTATCAAGTACACCGCAACACAATCAATCTTCATCTGGTTGGGTTGCGATAGAAGAAAATGACCAAGAAAGGATTGACCAGCAGCCTGAAGGGAGCATATCAGCAGCTATCACATGGCTGTCTTCAACCAACATGGTGGTTATGATAGATGGATGCAATCAAGTACAGTGATGAAATCTCCTGGAATGTTGCTTTGATTACTTGGCGCGTCGTCTGCAGGGACGATCACGTGGATACGGCTTAGGATGATGATGGATTGGATGGGATCAACCGAATGGTGAAAGGTGCTTTACAGTCATGGACGCTATTGGAATACTCAGGTCAATGCATGCAGCAGCTATTTTACAATCATGGATGAAGGATGTTATGACAGCAGCAATCAAGAATACAATGGCACAGTTATCCCTGTCGACTCGATGTGACACACCCGTAGCGTATCAATATACAATGCTGTTCCCTTATCATACTTTCTCGATAAACAACATATACACTACCATGTGCTATTCTTTGACTTTTCCATTGAATTCAACATATTATCTAAACGAGCATCATGCCATCAGTTCATATACTGAAGTTGTGGATCACTGGGTGGTTTCTGGATTGAAAGGGGGAATAGTAACTTGAAGGTTGGAAAGCGCGATTGGATCATTTACATCATCGTATCGACATGCTTTTGGGATGGATGAGACGATTATGAGCCTGGACTCTCCGTAAGGGATGTCCTTCCTTGCCATGGATCGAGCTGTCTTTGCGTGATTCGTGCAGTGCTTTCTCAAGAACAAGGGATCGCCCAACGTTGCTCGTATAATGGTAATTTGATTTGTGGATGCCTTCCTTAGAGAGGATCGCCTAACGGTATACCAAATCGTCATTATCCTTGGCATTAGAAGGTCTAACTTGGTTGTTTTTTTTTGTTTATAGAGACGATGATTGCGACAATGACAATGACGACGGTTACTATGATCGCGACAATGACACACAAGCAGGGGTTGTCTTCTCTTACCAAGATGATGTTGCTTGAACACGCCCTATTCCTCGTTGATGTCCAAAAGGAAGCCTGCAAGACCCCATTCTTTTCTGTTCTCAAGAAGGCGACGATAGTGGTTAGGTAGCTAGACGAAATAAAGCACTATCCATTACCGCACTTGGACTTTTGCCAGTTGATCCCCCTCTTGCTTGCTTGTGATTATAGCTTATATCTTGCGTCATTCAGTTAACCAACCGATGTGTGCTATCATATAGCTAAAGCCATGTACTCTCCATGGCATTTGATATTCTAGTAAACATAGAAGGTACTCGACCCAGCACAAATACTACTTGTTCCAAGTCTTTTAACTGGAGAACATATCATTGGCATGATAACAGTATAAGCATTCACATAAAATGAGCGATCCACCTATCAAGGATGCTGCATTACAGTTGCATGAATGTAGCCAATATAATGTCAACCTCCTAATGCGAGTGATGACCGGGACGGGGTGGTCAATGGTTTTTAAGATACAATGCATGCCATGTGGCCGGCTAGCGCTCATCCAATCATTGGATGTTAAGGTGCCTTATAATGTGACAACAATGAATGGCACTCGTTTTGGGGACAGCTGAAACACATTGCTATCATCGAGATCGAAAAAGGCTGGCCAAGTCAATGTACAAACGCATAAACGCAGCTTGGTCGTCTATTCACGGGTTTATTTATCTATGTGTTATGATCGAATGTTTACAAACGGTCACGGGAGTAGCTAAACATCGCAATGTGAGTTTCTTTGTTGTCACAACAATCAGGATGATCTATTTACCTCTTGGAGAATTGCTGGTTGACGGTCATGAACTTGACTTGGGTGTCTTGGTCAATGTTTTGCCAAGGGTAAGGGTTGTTGCGACGGTCCCAGACAACCTCAGGACCTCTAGCAAGGCGGGTCAAGTACCAACCGGCCAAACCACAGGCTGCAGGTTCTTTTTAGTATGATTCTTTAAGCATGTCGCGATCGAAACTTACCACCACCAACGGTAATGTAGATAGGGATAATTTCAGGCTTGTACCAGATGCTCCAGAAGGAACGGGCAGCTCTACCAGCAGCGGGACCAGACATGTTGTGTATTGATGAAAAAAAGGGACGCTCAATTATTTTTCGGACCCTGGCAATTTAAACGACACTTAAAGTCCGCGTATGATCCCATCATGGCCATTGGAGCGGATTATCACCATAAAACTGATTGGTATTACAAGGCGGAGAGCCGAGAATGAAAAAACAGATTATTATTCAAGAGGTTGTAAACGATATAATGGAAGAATGTAACTCGATACAAGCTTCTAGTGATGACCATGATGATAAATTTTGACGATCCCATCAGCACCACCGCTCACCATCCAAGGGAATGACTTGTGGTATTGTACGCTTAGCACTCCTTCATGTCCTTTCCTCCGATGCGCTGAGAATTCCTGAATGCAGTTCTTATTCATTGCAATATCCCATAAGCGTATAGATGAGTCATGTCCTAGAGAGAGAAACCAGTAAATATCGTGAACATACATGTCAGATAGTGTAATTACCTCCTGATACCAGGGTTGTACCACTTGGTTCAATATCGAGTGTTGATACTGCATCGAGGTGTCCGGACATTGAGAATTGGCATTTACCTACTCAATAGCCTCCATTAGCCTTGCATTCATGCACATCCATTACTCGTCTTACCACTCTTCAGATCAAAGAATTTGATTTGGTGGTCCTCATGGCCCGACACAACCAATGGCATGGTAGGGTGTGTAACAACCTTGTTAATTTGGGTGCCCAATGTGCCGTCTATTTCACATGGAAATCAGCATGTTATCACGATGGATTCGACAAGGTCGGCTTACCATAATTCTCGTTACTTCCTTGGAGTGTTTCAGTCACCTGGCCAGTTTCAACATCAAATACGCGGATGTCAGCATTGGTATACGATACGATCATTTTGTTCAAATCGGTATGGCAAAAGTCGAGCGATGTTGGTGCGGGCAAGTTCGAGTCTACATAGGAGACATGATAATATAATGAGCCCCATCATCCACGCACTTGCTCATTCTCCATCGTACCTCTTTGACCTTCCGTATTGACACCATTGTATGTCAAGGTGCTCTTGAGTAATTGACCAGAGGTTTGGGTATCCCACAGCTTTACTGTGCCGTCAGCAGAAGCAGATGCAAGAAGACATGTATTGTTCCTAGCTATAGGGAATAGCTTAAAGTCCCAAATAGCATCCGTGTGGCCAACATATGACGTTATGTTCAAGGACGGGTCTGCAAAACGTTTGTAAGGCATTTAGGAGTATCCCACAAAACCCATATACTTACCCACGGGTGAAAACAATCCATGTCCATCAGGCGGTAGTCGCCATACTCGAATCGTGGTATCCAAGCTTGCAGAGTAGACTCGATTTTGTTCCGCTGAAATGGCAACACTGGTGACAACATTGCTGTGTCCTCGGTATGTAATGGTTGGATCAGCTTCCTCATGTGCAGCCCTACAAGTGTATACGATAAGCACATGATTCTCTCTGTATCCTTGCTCGACAACCTACTTTCGTGATGAATGCCCATCGCTTCCAATAGATCGCTTGAGATTCCATATCTTCACCGTGCCATCATCCGATGCCGATGCCACAAGCATCCCAGAATGATGAAAGCTTACAGAGCGCACTGAATCGAGATGTCTAATTAAGGCTAGTCAATAAGGCTGTATGGATCTTAATCATCATTCTTACCCCTTGATTGTCACCCTCGGTTTCCACATTTTTGGCTGCTGTTGTTGTGTTGTCTCGGTATTAAGGTCGCCAATCTGTTTTGCATATAAGCATTTGATATACAAATCCGTATTCAAGTACTATACCTGTGAAGCATCCAATGAACCTTTCAATGAGTAACCAGAATCATCTTGTGGCTCGGGTGATGATGATCGATCGCTACCTAAAGAAGCCCAAATTCAATACCTGCTACTACCATATCTCTTGTCCCCCTTTCCCTCAGCCTAATACTTACGTCGTGTTTCCTTACGACCACTTTTGAGCATCTTTTGCACCTTTTCATCCGAGAGATTGTATCGTTCCTTGACCTCTTTTGACTATATCACGCAATAATGTTAGCAAACAAAACGTAACGAGCAAAGTGAGTTTATACCCTTTTTCTTTTTCGTACCAGCAGCACATTTTCATCAAGCGAGGTGTCATCCGTGTCATTATCCATTTCTTCGCTGTTTACATCTTCATCAGATATTGCGGCGTCGGCTGCTCTTGGTGAGTTGTCGACATTGTTGTTTAGCATTGCCACTTCATCCACATTGGCGGGGACAGAATCGTTGCTGTTATCTTCTTGTTCGACCATGGCAGGGGCTGACGCGACAGGTGAGGATGCAGAGTCATTGTCAGTAGAGAGCTGTACAGGGTTTTTGCCGATCATGATAGAGAATGGGCTTTGTCGTTGTTGCTGGGACGATGAATATGATGATGATGATGATCCACGTACAGTACCACCTCTAGAGACGGATCGATTTGATGATTTTGAATCTTTTGGAGTGCTCTTTGAGGATGGTGGACGAGCTGGTGTTGTTGCGAGTTCAGGTGAAGAGGATGAACTGCTTTTGGATGAAGCTGATGTTGGTTGATTGGATGAGGATGATCTTACATCACGACGCGTATACATGGCAACGCTGGGATCGAGGGTATGCATAAGGGGGAATTTGGTTGGCATGGAGGTGAGATGGTTGATTTCATCCAGACATCTACGCATAACATTTGTTGGTATAAAAGCTAACCAATATTCCACCCTATAACTCACGATTTCAATACTTGGCGATTTCGTTCCCGTGCTTTGCTGTTACTGAGATATTCACTGTTACTTGATAGGGCTTGCATCTTTGGAGTATCTTCTTTACGCATTGCTGGTGATGACGCTGACACTATTGAATGAATGTCAGCAGACGGATTAAATAACCCAAGCTTGCCATCTACTTGCCAATATTCGGAGAGTCCGTGTTACCAACATCAGAAGGTTGATCTTGAGTAGATGATAAATGTCGTTTCCTAGTGATTCGTCTTAGATATACACGTCCAGCAAAGGAAGTCATCCTATCTCTTACCTCTCTTGTCGCAGTGCAAATTCGAGCATCTTGACCCTTTTCATTAGATCGATCTTGACATTTTCCATCCCACGTCGTTCTCCTTCAAGCAATGCAATATGGGCCTATAAAGTAATCACAGTTAGTAACGATCCATCCGTAAATGACCACATGACTTTTATACCTTTAGCTCGGATCGCTCTATAGCCCATTCATTCCTTTCACGTTCGAAACGACGCCACTCTGCTTGTAGATAATGCAACACTCCCGGCAGTGTATATTCGTTGGGACCTTCACTGAGCATAATGCATATATTCTTTTAACCGGATTCGAGACTTGTCTACAAGAGCGGAATGAGTGTGCTTTGAAATGGGAGTTTGCAGTAAAGCGGGCATAGTCTTTGCAGCATACTGCTCTTGTATAAAATAAAACCTGACTCACGTTTGTCTGGTATTGGTCGCTTTACAACGATGCTCAAGATGAATGATTGCTGTTTGAAACGTCGCGGGATTGTAGAAATTGGATGGGGTTGGTTTATAAAACACGGGTGGGAGGAGAAAGAACAAGGTGGTAAAGAGAAGAGCGGGGAATCGAATAAAACCCCTTAACAGCTCATCAAGCTTACTCACTCTGTCCACACGACTACGCAATCCAGCCGTGATAAGGAGTACAGCAGGTTGTTGTTATTGCTGACCGTTACTGCATACCTTAAGACTAAAATGACGGTTATGGATTTCCAATTTGAAGAGGAGTCTAGCGGCACTTTGATAGTCGTACTTTTACTAGCATAAGGTCACTAAGGTAAAGATGCAAGACACCTACGAAATATCACGTGTTTTAGAATTAACAAACTCGGGTCGCTGTTTTTATGCTTTTGAACAATTCTGTGGAAGCAGTTGTAGGATGATACAATGATCTACCAAAATGATAAGCTTCTTTATTGTCAAAGGATAAATTTTGTAAAAGATGCGTGTGACGATAATGTACGGGTCATGGATCAAGATAGTATGGTGTTGGTGAGATAATGCGGGGGAGTGTTAGTATACAATCTGAGCCAAGGCATGTTTACCTAAGGCGGTTGATAAGAAAGATTGCTGCCAAGGATGAGTGATTGATCAAAGACGAAAGAGCATCTTCAATTCAGGGCCCACAAGCCAAAAAAGTCCGCGTGGGGTTGTGAGTGATTGTTTCTGTGCCAACCGCCTGCTGGCTACAATCGATTTCTCTCCCTTCTTTTTTATCCAAAACCTCGGCCACAATTCAACGATGGGATCTCCAAGCATAATCAAGTCTCCTATATTCAATGTCGTGTTCCTACTGGTCTCGATGCAGATGGCCAAGAGAATCAACTGGGATGATCCCAATACTTTGTTGTATGCTCGTATTGGCTATTACGGTGCTCAAGTCCTCGTTATTGGTATGGCGTATATGCTTATTGGTCTTATCAAGAAGCGTAATGGTATGTATCGTGGTTCAGTGAGGGAGGATGGCATTCAAGAGGTATTAATGGGTGGTGCGATATATTATTAGACAGAACACCCTTGCGATATGTGCCCCAAGCATCCATGTCTAATCCTCAACCAAGTGAGAGTGAGAGCGTGACAACCACCAACGTGGAATATGATGTTTCCCAACTTCAACAATTCATCAAGCAAACTGGAACTTCTATTCTGATGATCTCGGCTATGCACTGGTACTTCAACTTTACCCAACCCTTGGTATTGCAATCGGTGATGCCTATCAAGAACCTCTTGACCCACAAGGTGGCTCTCATTCATCTTTGGGGTGATGCACCTGTTGGAGATTTGAAGCGTCCTTTCAAGGTGGAGAGTCCATTCGCTGCTTTGCTCGGCGGTGGTAGCAGTGGAAGTGAATCATCTACGGAGACAACAGCTGCAGCAGATGATGGCCATGCCAAGAAGGAATAAGATGTTAGGCTATAAAAGTAGGAAGGATACTAGTATAATCAACTTGAAGACATCAATTAGATTCGATAAAAGGAGTGTATCTATTTTTCTCTGGCTGTAATTGGTTCTCTAGATGATAGACGTGGCAACCCCATTGTCGCTTTGTGCGCCTTCGTTCATACCCAGCTTTTGATAAAGAAAAATTCGGTTCCCATGTCCCTTTTATTATATACCTTTATTCTGCCTTGCAATGACAATAATGCGATGATGCATCGGTTGTAGCTGAATGTAGTTGAGGATAATGTGGTATTCGACAAACACTGGATGATATCTAGGATGGGTTGTATGGGTGCCTATAATAAACCACAAGTTGTCTTTGTGCATGTGGTGTTTTACGAGTGCGACACGAATCATTGATGGAACCCCGATCCTTCCAAAAAGTTTTTTTGGATACATGATGATACTTCACGGCTATGTACGAGCAACCTCCTTTCCCTAATGGACTGGAGATATGACGATACATACTCGGCCACCTACCTTGTTACTTCGAGGGTGTGCTTTTGAAGATCTGATTATCATCGATAACAATATACATTTCAAAAGAAAAAGAAAATGATAGCTAAAAAGTAGCCGTGTGTAGTCATGGCATCAAACTAATAGTGTTACCATCATCTTTATAACTGTACTCTGAAAAAGTCAAAGTGGTCAGGGAAAGAAAAATATCCCGAGTATGCCATCTTTCAATCGCACCTCGTAACAAGCCATTTGAAAATTGGCTATTGTTCTTTCTCTTTGTTTCTCTCACTTGTTACTGCGTATTCATATACCTATTCGTCATTGTTTGATCGTGTCGTATTGCTCGACGATAACAAGATGACGATGCCAACAAGACCAGCTTCAAATCTCCGTATCCATAATTTGTCTCTTGTGCCGGAGGATCAGCTATACGGAATGTTTTTGTCCTTGGTATGGTGAATCATCCACAGCTATTATTTAAATCACGAGTTATAAAAGAGATGCGAGCACTGTCATTTGAAGGTGAATTTTTTCTCTTCCTTTCATTTACCCTTATATACACCAAGCCGTTCATTTATCTTACTAGCTCTAATATAATCTATATCCAACCATGCGCTCAGGACTATTGTATGTTGCAGTTTGCTTGACACTTGCTGCCTTTACTCAGGCAGCTGATGCCAAAACTGGTAAGTTGGATAAAATACACGCGTAGATTGCGTGTCGTTAATGATCCTTGTTGATCCATAGTTACCGAATATAAGACTGTGACCAAGACTGAATACCGAGAACATGGTAAGTTTTTGCAACAGATGATCCTCTTACATGATGAAATATGTAACACAAGCTCAATGCAGAAGGCACTGCCACCGACACTACTGGTGTTGGTGAGATGCCAACAACCACAAGCAAAGAAAAGGGTGGTGATAAGACAACAACCGAGTTTGACAATGGTGGACCCAATGATACTACAAGTATGCCCGCACCACCACCTGGTGAACAAGCCAACCCTCCAAAGGGCGATGATATGACTTGGTCCTCTTCATCAGAAGCTTCTCCCACAGATACAGATGCTCCACCAGCACCTAGCGATACAAATGCTCCTCCACCTCCACCTGGTGAACCTCAACAACCTCCAAAGGATAATAAGGCACCACCCCCACCACCACCTGGTGCTGATACTACCACTACAACCAACATGGGTGCACCTACCACTAAGCCTGCACCACCACCTGGAGCTACAAATGCCGCTGGCGGCAAAAAGAGCAAAGCTAGTAGCGCAGCTAGTGGCAAGAGCAGCAATGGATTCACATTTAGCCCTATTACTCTTGCTCCCGAAAGCAGCATGTCGCATAAGCCTACAACTCTTCGTGAAATGACAGCAAGCAAGCCTTCAGCATCTGCATCTGGCTCTTCGCAAGATAGCGCTGCCAACAGCTTTTCACCTGCCTCCTTTGCTACCATTGCAGGCTTTACCATGGCTGGTGTTGTTGCTCTCATCCAGATGTAATAGAAGAATGATTTCTTTGTTTACTGCTAATAATGCATTTCTTCATTCATTCAATAAAAAAAGCGTTGTGTTACACTCGTTCACTTTATGCAGCAGCGGAGGCTCATTGTTCCATTTTGCCTTTCTTCACGTGCATCACTTTTTATCTTTCTTTGTTTCCAATCTTTCAAAAGATAGCACCCGCTTATTCCTCTCTGTTATAACAACATTCACGTCGAGCCATTGGTGGATCTGCCGTGGATACATTTGCCAGGTACTCAATTCCCGATCCATGTCAAAATGTCAAACGCGCTCATTTGGCGTTGCCCCTTTGATTGAACGATAGATCTATTCACACCATGCAACCAAGAAAGAAAGCAAGATACACGTATCAACATGAATGGTAAGTGTGTCATGCATATCAAGGAACACTCGAATGTAACAGGTATCCAATCACAAGGTGTCCTCCTAGGTTGCCGTTGGGTACCTCCTTGGAAAATCATAGCACAGGTCATCCAATGCCCGCGATTGGTTCTTCAGCACCCTTTGGAGTTGACAATGAAAATGCTATCAGTCGTTGGTTGGATGAGGAAGAAGCGCTTATCGGCAACGATGAAAACAAGGCGTCAAGCTCCATGGAAGCATTCCAACAGGTACGAATACTATCATACTTGGACCTTGATGCGTCATTGACAGGTCTTCCAGTTTCCATCATTTAGCACGCAACCGCCTGCTCAGCCAACAGCACAACATTATCGATCACCAATGACACAATCACTTGCACCACTTACTCAATCAATAGCATCACCGTATCAACAACAACGACGACGAATAGGTTTGTAGGAGGATATGGCGATGTCTGGTGGTGCAACGTATACTGATCAAGGCATGCTAGCAGGACCCAATGGTGTGCAACTGCGTTCCCCCAGCGAGATTGGTACGTGTTCTTGGATGCATAGGAGAGAGAGAGAAAAAAGCAAGGCATTTTGACCCTTTTATCGTTATAGGTTTACCATATCGAAATATCTTCAAGTTTAAATTTTTCAATGCGATGCAATCTTCCTGCTTCGATCAAGTAAGTCCGCACAATGTTGATCAGGTCCACGGGTGACTAATTCCTCATCTTCTCATATGTAGGCTCTATACACAGATACCAACATGGTCATTTCAGGCAAGCATGCGAACGCTGTATTTGTCTCACAAAAATGCTTATCTATATTTGTTTCACCAGCACCCACTGGATCAGGCAAGACCGCATTGATTGAGCTCGCAATGATACGCATACTGTCTTCTGTCAAGAGCGAGGCGAAGATCATATACATGGCGCCAACCAAAGCCTTGTGCTCACAAAAAGCAAAAGAGTGGTCTCAAAAGTTCAAATGTCTTGGAGCGACATGTACGTGGTTACATCAGGTTACTTGTCATTTATACATAGTCACTCATCATCATTGTTGGTTTTATAGGCAAGGAGTACACCGGTGACACAGATTTCGCCACTGTGAGTGCCATCAAAAGTAGCACTATCATGTACGTCCATATTGAGCCAAATGTTATCCAGCTTAGCCTTTAACTTGGTTTTTTACAGTGTAACAACGCCCGAAAAATGGGATTCAATGACGCGACGCTGGAAAGATCACAAGCAACTCATGAGCATGATAAAGCTATTCGTGGTAAATCAATGAACGAGCCATATACTCATCTTATACCATATTCATTCTCCTGGTTTATTGTATAGATTGACGAAGTCCATATCCTCAATGAAGACCGAGGTGCCGTTCTTGAAGCATGCGTGAGTCGTATGAAGGTAAGTACTAGATTATGATATATGTGGAAGGTGTGATCTCATCATGATGGTGATGATTTTAGACCATGCAGCACAATATTCGATTTCTTGCCATATCAGCAACCGTGCCCAATGTGAATGATATTGCAGAATGGCTTCAGGGCGAGGGTAAGCAGTGATCTAATATCCATGATCTGGCAGAATATTGGCTAATATTGTATAAAATAGCTCTCACCTTCTCGGAAGAATTCAGACCGGTGAAACTCGAAAGGATCGTCTATGGATTTCCATTCAGCGGTGACAACATGTTTGCTTTTGATAAAAAGCTCGATTGGAAGTAAGTTTACTGTTCGCTGAAGGATCACGTGAAATTGTATGCATGGCCTGATATCGTATCTAGGCTATTGGAGATGATTGAGAACCACAGCAATGACAAGCCGGTATTGATTGTAAGGTTTTTGACACGGAGGTTTTTAAATACGTCCATTATTAACATGCCATGTGTAGTTTTGCTCGACACGCAGATCGGCCCAGGGAGCTTGCGAGACGCTTTGCAAATTGATGGATAGCAAATCCATTGCGACTTTGGGGCAAGTTTTTCAAGGGATAGTGTTTGAAGATATTTTCTCACATATATTTGAATCCATTGTAGTTCCAACACCTATAAATCAGATACCGTCGATGTCAAGGACAAAAAGCTAAAGGAGCTCTTCAAACGTGGTATTGGCTATCATCATGGTAAGCAGAACAACCCAGATACGTAGTACTTTCAATGACTACAGTGCTAACACGCTATTGCACTCTTAGCTGGATTGGATGCAAAAGATCGAGCTGCAGTGGAAGGACAATTCACAGATAGGCGTATCCGGGTTGTAGGTTCGTGATAGCTGTTTCGCTACTTTGTCTTCCAAATATTGATGATTTCCTTTCCTCTCTATGTTCGCAACATCCAGCAACGACTTCTACGTTGGCTTTGGGAGTAGGTGTCCTTTTTGTTTTCATCGCGAAGATTCATTGCTCACTTTTTCTCGCTCAATGTATAGGTCAACCTGCCTACCTATCTTGTTATTATCAAGTCGACAAAATGTATGGGTGTGGATGCTTGATACGTCGAGGGGGGGGGGAATAGCTCATGCATTGTACTAGGTTATCAAAACGGCGCCATGGTGGATTATTCTGATATCGAGCTATTACAAATGATTGGTCGTGCCGGTAGACCTGGTATGGAGGATGCTGGTTGTGCAGTGATCATGACAACGGCCGAAAAAGAAGAGCGTTATAAGACTATCGTTGATGGTACAGCACCCATCGAAAGCTGGTAAGCCAATCATTCGAGTTTACGATTCATATTTTTTTGACTAATTCCTTGTCACTAGTCTACATCTTAACCTGATCGAGCATTTGATAAGCGAGATTTGCCTCGGAACAATAAGCGACAACGAGTCCCAGAGCAAATGGTAATACAGGAAACTATAATGCACCCACCACGTGTTTACTAATAGGCAGTATTCTTCAATCTCCATCAAGGTTGCGGTCTACGTTTCTTCATGTGCGAGTACAAAAGAACCCGGATCACTACAACATCCATAATACAACATCCATCCGGGAATCATCAGCAGCGGCAGCAGAAGAGATCTTACAAGGTAATGGGGAAGGATGGATTGGGAAAAAGTGTTTGTTGATTGATATGCTGAAATAGTTATTGGCCAAAAGTGCTTTGATGATTTGGTCGAAACCAATCTGGTGGAGAAACGAAGAAAACCTGAACAAGCCTCCAACAGCTATCATGCCACAGGTATGTGATACGCAAATAGCTATGAGATTGTCCACTCATTTATTCAAAGCATATGGCGATGCAATGGACAAGTATTACATAAAGTACAATACGATGAAGACTATCATGGAGTCAAGCTCATGCAGCTCAGTACGGGACGTGGTAAGGATATACACAACAATGTGCTTTTAAATGAGACTCACATATTATCGTTGCTGTTTAGCTCGAGTTGGTGTCACATGCTGAAGAATTCGCTTCGATGAGGTTTACCACCGGAGAGAAGCCGTTTCTCAACTCGCTCCAAAAGAATCCCAACATTCGTTTCCCTACTACCACTGGAAAGGTGTCTTCTATAGCCGACAAGGTCTTCTTGGTCATTCAAGTAAGATGCATTCATTGGTTGTCTTTAAAAATGCTGAAATTGGATATATCTTGTAGTGTGTCTTTGGCGATATCTCTTTGTATAACACGTCAGTCGGGAACAGTCTCGCCGTATCGAGTGTACAGATGTTGCATCAAGCATCACGTGTTACAAAATGTAAGTGGATTCGCATTCAAGCTTATAGTATAATGACGTTAATATGGCTATGAACACAAGGTATTATTGACTGCAGCCTTCATGAGAAGGATGCCACCAAGCTGAAACATGCACTTGAATTACACCAAAGTCTCCAGGCTAAAATGTGGCCCAGCTCGTCGTATGTGACCAGGCAGATTGACAAGATAGGCAAGCAAATGTCGGCGTCCCTTGTCAAAGCGGATGTTACGAGTTTTGAGGATCTTCGGCAACTGGATGCAGGTCGGATTGAATTGGTAAGTGCGCGATACGGTGTTGCATGTTGTTGCTTAATAGCTTTGCTCACTTTGGTACTGGCAGATCCTTCACCGCAATCCCCCCTTTGGAAATCAGGTACATACACGATGGGATGGTTATCTTGTATAGGCACGTGAGCTAATTCTAAGAACATATCAGATCAAGGATGCTGTGGATACTTTGCCTATATTCGACTTGGTTATGCAAGCTGTGAGTACATACCTCGTAGATCCAAATAATATCGTATCTCACGTTGTTGTCCTTCGAATTGTTATAGATTGACAGCAAGAACAAAACCCATAACAAACGAGTGACACTGCAGCTTGATGTTTCGGTTTCCAACAGCAAGACCATTCCTTATCGAAGATTCGGGAAAGGATGCTATGCACAAGTGTGGACGGAGACAGATCAGCACCAATTACTCGATTTCAGACGCATATCGTAAGTACTCTTGTTTGCTTTGGTTTGTCAAACAGCAATGCTGAGAGGGAATAATAGCGTTCAGAAGCTCCAAGAAAAGAATCAACGTTTCTACATCAGCACTGAGAGGTTTCCTCAACCGACAGCGATCACCTGCTATGTGCAAAGCGAGGGTTATGGTAAGCTTTCAAGGATATTGGCTGAAGAAAAACCGCTTATGGCTATATTTTTTCAAGTTGGGTTGGATATATCAAGAACTTTGCTCATCGATGGTACAAGCGAAGCACGGCCCAATGCTGTTCAAATGACAATGCAGCCGAAAAATGATGTAAGTGGTTCCTTTCTTTTCACGGTGATGATAGCTACTTGAATGAAACTAATATCTTGACCTATTAGCAGCAGCATGTTCCCACGGAGAATCTCATTGGAGTCGATGTGCCCTTCTTTGATGATATCAGCTTCGATTCGGATACATGGCTAAACCTTTCTGCTGGCAACACGCCACCCATATCTCGAGACCATGTTGATTCAATCTTGACAACGGCTCCTGGAAACAGCAAGAAGGCGAGTAGCAAAGTCTCTGACACCGCTACTACTACGAAAGGGAAGGAAAGGGCACAATCTTCTCGACGCAGAAAGGGAAAAGAACCACAAGAGTAAGCAGAATAGTACCTTAATCCTATGCGTGTCAATGTTAACCATTACCCAATTATAGGTGCAGGCACAAATGCCGCAACAAAGAAACGTAAGTAGGATATCATCGATTTTTATTAGATATTGTTCATTGATTCATGGATCTCTTCAGGTGCAAGCATAGCTGCTGCAAGTTCAAAGTTGAGCCCACTATTATCAAATTGGATGACACACCAATCGCAACACCAAAACCAACACAAGAAGAACTGTTGTATGAATGGGATAGCCTGATGGATGACCTAAGCATAGCTATTACGCCAATGCTAGCAACAACGAGTATTGATATCCAGCAATCACCACAACAACCAACAACACCATGGCATTCTATTCCCGCTGAAGATCCTCTTTCAGATCATGAGGAAGACTGGCAACAATTTATTGACGAGGTGATGAAAGAGGCTGAAAATAAGGCGTCAGCAGAAATATCGACACCCGAAAACACTATTGTCTTGTCGGATGGTCCTTCGTTGGATGAGGGTATCGATGAACGAGTGCCAGTGTTCAATATTGAGGATCGACCACAGCCACGGAATCCAACACGTTATGCATTTTGGGATAGCGTTGGTGACTATGCATATCGCACGCTCAATTCTCAACGAAATCCTGATACCACAGCAAGATCCATAAATGTCTCGACATCGACATCATCATTGTCACGAATGGTTCCCCTTCCAGCTACTGCTACCAGCCGTATGATCACTAGCGCATCCAAGAATGACAATCCAACTCATCAACAACAAGCATCATCAAAGCAAAAAAGTAATCGTAGTAATAGTATGCGAACATGGCTAGATGAAAACACCACCATTGTACCTTCCACACAACCCGAATGATGATAAATCCTATTACAAATGCATTGTAGGGATGATAATTCTAAATAAAATTGTGTACTAGCTATTCTGAGGGCTTCATTGTTGCATACTACGGATCAGCTGTCGTAAGTCTTTACGTATGTGCTTGACTCGGATATCCTTTTTGGTGATGCGAGTGAGGCGTTCTGGTGGGACATTTCCTCCTGTTTGTAGCAGTCGTTGAACGAGATTATCCGTGATTGCAATTACGTACACACCACAATCTGCACTGTTGTTTTGTTGGGGTGTTTCCACTGGTATAAAGGCAGGCGAGTGCTGTAAACCAAGCAGAGGAGTCAATTGTGCTCTTGTGAGTTGTGCTTCACGACCATTCGATTGTCCCATGCTGTCATAGTAAAAGAAGGCGTTGAAGCGACGAAGGAAGACCATTAGAGACCAATGAGATCCACTGTATGCAGCCAAAGGGCGAGAATCATTGATGGGTATAAAGATCGCATCTGCCTTGTCGAGATCACGAGGAAGTGCTGATGATAAGTACGTTGGATCTAGTGATATGAATTGTTGTCAGGTTTCCCATCACATGGTAGCACTATCCTATCCCAAAGCCTTCCCACCCTCATTTCCCTTCAAACTTGCCTTGGATATGCACAATCAATTCAACCATACCAGGTCGTAAAAGTAATAGTTTGAGTTTGCTGTCACTGCTAATCACATTGCGATCGAGGTACTCCATGTGGAAGTCGAGAATGGCATCGTTCAGCCAGCAGTGATCGGCCAGGGTATCATAGTCCTTAAAGTAGATACATACAACTAAGCCTTTGAATAAAAAATGGCCTTGACACACGCACTATACTTACATGCTGTCGAATGACAACATCGTGGTAATGCAATAGCGGTTTACTAGACGAAGACATACGTGTAGCCCATCCCAGAAAACGTTCCATAACAAGATGCAACCACTCTTATGTGGCTTAGATAGAAAAGAACAAGAAAGAGCAGCATTAAAAATAGATTTCAAAGAAGTATGTTTATTATGGTAAAGTTTATACGGGTATGGGATAAATCCTTGATAAAGCAAAAAGTTGCAGATATCTATAAACCAAAACAATTTATGAGCCATCACATCTTCCATTGTTATAAGGAATGAAAGGGAAAGAGTGAATAGTTGGGTATCAGCAGTTGTT
The DNA here is from genome assembly GCA_000697475.1 of Lichtheimia corymbifera B2541. NCBI lineage: Eukaryota > Fungi > Mucoromycota > Mucoromycetes > Mucorales > Lichtheimiaceae > Lichtheimia > Lichtheimia corymbifera. The sequence continues at coordinate 21,316 of JNEU01000776.1, forward strand.
TGTAAGGTAGCTAGTTGTTTTTCATCATCGTTTACGAAAAACTAAAGCCAAATGCCAGAATCATCATATCCAACAAGGAAAAGGGATGAAGGGAAGGGAATAGTATGGGAAGAATGAGATCAACAACTTACCAAGTGAGCATAAAAGAATGCGAGACAAGAGAACAAAGAAAAAACAAGAAGAGCAGAGCGCACGCACTTCATTTATAGCTTCGCGTAGCGGTTTTTGAAAAAGAAAAAACTTTTTCCAAGTCGGTGGTTACCCATGACAACGCATTCGACGGAGCAGAAAAGAGTCTCGCGTTGCTGGGCTTCTGGCGAGGTCTTCAGTAATCACCATCATGCATGTTTACACAATGACCTATGAAACCATATCACTTATTTTCTACCTTGTGATCCAACATGATTCCCCTTAACTGGCTAATCCAAAGAGCCACAAAATGATACCTTGATTTTAACACCCATCTTTTCCCGGGTCCCAAGCACTAGACTCAGCAACACCGCTCATCCTCTGTGCTGTTGTGCGCGACAATAACAGTGGCCTAGAAGTAAGCCGACATGACGTTGCGAGATGAAGATATTGCGAATGCATATGAAAAACCGCGTTAAAGTTCTCTCATGCAAATGATCGCTTATAGGCTCGAGATGATGTGCAATCGGCTTAATATACGCTTGTCAGATCGATTTTACCAAAGGCACTCCAACTGCGACAACCAATGATTTTGTCAATGCCCACTCATTGATTATGGTAACTCAGCAAATGTCCCCCCCTTTGGTGAACTTCATTGTGTAGGCAACTCCTCCCTGTAGATTTCTAATCCGTAAGGCAAAATCTCATCTTACTGCATGACGTATTCAGCAGTCGCATTCGAAGTAATTGATTCAGCTATGTGTACGCTATATGCACAGCTTTCATGTGCCTGCATGAAATTCTCCATTGCATTGATTTTGTGCGCGTAGTAATCTTTGGATATCAGTTCAATGTGCGATTCAAGCGAATAATCTGCGTATAGCAGTAACTTTTACACACCATATCTAGTTTGACATAGACCGGCATTGTAAACTGCATCAGGTGAGCACTGTATATGCCTGCATTTGAGATTGCGTCCTTGGCTGCATGATATCATCTAGCAGGTCCTATTTTGGCGTACCAATCCTCTGCGATGACTCGCATGATACCTCGTGGCAGTAACAAACGATCTTGCTCATAGTTAAGCTTCTACGTTGGGTACGATTGGTGATGGGATAGCCATAGCTAAAATGGCAAAGAATAATTGGAATTGCGAGTCGAGTTGTGGCAGGTACACGTTTGATGCTACGAAAAAGAAAAAACATTAGACCTTACAGCAATAGCAATATAACCATGCATGGTCGTTATCCACATGACAAATGCTTGAACCGATTTTTGGACCAGTTTATGGTGTATGTATTTTTCTTTGCTCTTCCGTTTCCATTTTATTTGCAACGAGACCATCGTCATCGTTATGACAACGTTGGTAGAATGATACGGTCGGCTTGTTGGGCCGCACAATTGGAAAAGATATAAAGAGGCAAGCACAAAAAATGCAGGGTAATATCATCAACTAGAAAATCAATCAATACATTCAAAGACAATGATGACCAAGACATACGCTTTCTTTATCGCTTTGGCATTTATGGTTAGCTTGGTGCTTGCTGGCGGACATTACCATGATGACGAGGGTGATTGTGATTCTTACGGCGGCGTCAACCCACCTCCTGGTCAACAACCACCTCCTGGTGGTGTGTATCCAACCGGTGGCACCTCCACTGTTACCGTTACGTACACCGAAACTGTCACTGAGACATCCACCGTTACTGGTGCACCCACTGGCAACACTGGAAATGATAACAATAACGACAACAACGACTCGGGTGCATCCAGGTATGTGTTAAACGAAGGATAAATGTATACCGGCAATACTCAATCGCATGTTTCATAGTCACTTGGCCGGTATTCTCCCTGTTGCTATGGCTGTTGTTGCTGCAGGTTACCACCTTGCCTAATTCTACCGAAATTTATACGAGTCAACAAGAACATTGTAGTATGAATACTCTCTCCCAGTCTACGACATTATATAATAAAGGGACTCTATACATCGATCTATTTTTCCTTATACTCAACAAGCTTTATACCATTTGCAAGCAGTTTTTGTTGTGATGAGCAAGAATGTGTGTATGGTTTGCTTTAATGTTGTTAAATACAGAACGTGAATGAGGACAAACAAAAAGAGGGGAGTAATGAATCAGGTTCTTAGACACCGAGCAAGAAGCGTCTGGGATCTTCAACCATCTCCTTGAGTCTTACAAGGAAGGTAACGGCTTCACGGCCATCAACAAGACGGTGATCGTAAGTGAGAGCGACATACATCATAGGGCGGATTTCAACCTATCGATATTACATAAGCATTCTGTCATCAACCAAGAGCCTCCTAAAAGTTGTTTTTCTTACCTTGCCATTGACAGCAACGGGTCTTTCCTTAATGGCGTGCATACCGAGAATGGCAGTTTGGGGCATGTTGATGATGGGAGTACCCATGAGAGAACCAAAGACACCACCGTTTGAGATAGTGAAGGTACCACCGGTCAAGTCTTCGATGGTAATCTTGTTATCACGTGCCTAATAAAGGGTTGCGTGTTACACAAGAATGTCCCATTGTCCATCTTTTTCCATTCCCTCTTTACCTTGGTGCTAAGACCAGCAATGTTCTTTTCAATATCAATGAAGCTCATATCCTCAACGTTGCGAAGGACGGGAGTGACAAGACCCTTGGGAGTGGACACAGCAACGCTGATATCGACATAGTCGTGGTAAACGATCTCATTCTCCTCAATGTATGCGTTGACAGCAGGCAATTCTTCAAGACAAACAGCGGATGCCTTGACGAAAGCAGACATGAAACCAAACTTGACACCGTGCTTCTTGACGACAGCATCCTTGTATTCCTTACGCAAGTTCATAAGGTTGGTCATATCAATTTCGTTGAAGGTGGTAAGAGCAGCAGCGGTTTCTTGAGATTGCTTAAGACGCTCAGCAATACGAGCACGCATGCGGTTCATTTTCACACGGTTTTCAGTACGGTTACCCAAGGTCTTCTTTGCGGGTTCTTCGGGTGCAGGTGTGCTAGAAGGAGCAGCAGCAGGTGTGGGAGCAGCAGCGGCAGGTGCAGGAGTAGGTTCGGCAGGCTTTTCTTGAGCAGCAGGCTTTTCTTCAGCAACAGGCTTTTCTTCAGCAGGCTTAGGTTCTTCCTTGGGAGCAGGTTTAGCAGCACCTTCCTTTGGAGCATCACCCAATTCAAGCTTGAAGAAGTCAGCACCAACAGCGACGTTATCTTCTTCTTGAGCATAGACTTCAATGATAGTACCAGAAGCAGGAGAGTTGACAGTGACATCCACCTTGTCAGTTTCAATAGTGGCAACTTCCTCATCTTGTTGGACAAACTCGCCAACCTCTATTATTCACCATTAGCATACTTTTCATATATAAATATATATATCCATATCCCCCTCTTCTTACGTTTGACCCATTGCTTGAGAGTGCCTTCAGAAATAGATTCGGCCATTTGTGGGACCTTGATCACCTTATCAGCTATACATAATGATAGTTTAGTACCCCAATAGCATTCCATCTTCCCTGTATCTTACCATAATGTCTAACTTGAGTACGGGAAACACCAAAGCTAAGAGGGTGTTGACTATAACAATATCAGCCACGTGTCATCATTATGCATATAAACCACCAAGTGAACCTTACCTTAAGCGATCCGAGCGCATGTACATGGCAGCTGGTGCTTGAACGTGCAAGTTTCTTGCTTGTCGAAGACCGCGTACCATAGAAGCAGCGGTAAAACGACGGGTAGAACCGGAAAGAGAGCGCATGGCAATACGAGAAGACTGCATGTTGAAAGATGGCAATGTAAAGAGAGGGGCGTTAAATGACGACTGGGATTGAAGCCAGCTTAGTGTGTAAAGAAGAAGAAAGGTTGAAAAGGCTGTTTCGTAAGAAAAAGAGCCGGGGTTTCCAGTTGACCACGCACGCGGCGGAAGACCACAAGGAGTCACGAGCGGGATGCGGATTCACCGGCTTCATCCGTATGTGAAAAAGTCTTTACATCATTGAAAAAAAGAGAAATAAAATGGCACCAATGGTATCTGACTATGGCATTGATTATATTATCTTAAGCAACCTTTATATCAATCATTATCACTTTTGGGCAATGTCATTCTCCTCCCCACATTGTACTCTTATGGGAATGGCCATTGTCAAGCGCTCCCTTAAAGAGGTCCTCATTGATCGCTGAAGAAAAGTTTATCCGCATTTTCAGGCGCGTCGGAAATGAATCCCCGGTTGGACCCGTCATAGTCTTTTTCACACTCACATGTGCGTTGCCCCTTTCTCCATGTCTTTCCTTAATAAACAAGCTATATGATACCCCACAAACCATTTTATTCTGCTTTTCTTGCTCGAACTATTACAGGTTGAAGCCATTTCTTCCTTGCCATGAATCCAAATAGCCACATTGTTATTCGAAGGAATACACGATTTCCCACTGGTGGTAGCACATCCCATCTTGCTGCTTGCTCATATTGCCGTTCGATGAATCGACTCAATCCTCCAAAGATATGATCTTGATCCAAAGCTTCCATATGAACATCCATGTAACCCATAGCAACCATGCGTTCCTTATATTTGTCCATCGTCACCAGGTTGGCTGGAGGTATTCCCAATACATGTTGACAAGCATACTTGAGGATGGCATTGCTGTCGGCCAATTGTGTCGCCGCCAAGTCGTACAAGCCAATACTACCGCCTGGGACAAGCCGGGATAATGCGGCGCTGAAAAAATCCCACCGAGTAGCATAATGATAAGCAGAATCAATGCTGATAATATGATCAAACAACGCTTGGTCTTTGAAAAGATCATGGATATCAGTGGCTGAACCTTCAATGAGTTGAATACGATCCTCCAATTGCGGATATTGTGTCATCAAACGTGAGCAGGATATCTTCCATTGTTCGGATTCATTGGTCACGCCCTATTCATCTGTATTCAATATGACACTATCACAGGTACACAGCAATGATATCATTCCTTACCACCACTTGACAATTAAATTGATCTAAAAGAAAGATAAATGATATCAGCATGATGCTCGCATCTAGAAATCAGTAATCCATGTGTTACCAGCAAGTAAAAAGCAGGAGTCACCACAGCCATAGCCAACATCTATTATGTAATTGATTTAGCTCATGTTATGTATGCATGTGTCATATCCTCCTTACCCAAGATACGTGTGTTCCTTTTCAACTGCATACTCGTTACTACTTTTTCCACTAGTCGAGCACATGCTTCGCTATATGTTTGGGTCGTTCCTTCCCAGTAGCCCATGTTGAACCATAGCGTCTTTGGAGGAATCTCGAGATTGAAGAGCACATGGCGCAACTTGTATAGACTGTCACCATCGCCCGTACTTGGAGTATCAAGCAAGATCCATGCGAGACCGAAAGCGTGAATATAAAGCAGCAAAAGGCGTATCGTCCCGTCAACCGTTACCACGATGAGCGGTAGTAGCAAAATATACAAGGATAATGGCAGTGACATGTCCTAGTCCCCGGCAGCAACTCGTACCCCTTATTTGTGTCACTCGTCTTGTGCCCTGACTGTCAGACACGCCGTTTGAGAGCTTTGATTAGATTTATGCAGCATTAAAAGTTTATTATAGTAATCATTTGCCACTCAATACAGTCTTTGCTATTTTACAACTAGAGCGTACAATGTCCATTTCTGTATCATTCAATCCAGAATTTGGTGCCCGGATAACCGTTTCTTGTAAAAAGAACATGCAGCCTTGGGCCAACGTTCGCATCTCTGAGATTTTGGCAAATACACCACCCACTGCCGTTGCACCACCATCCTTGAGTTGTAAAAAGAGATGTACAAAGAACAATTCCAGCCATAGTCGTCCATTGTCACCAAGCGTCATGAAATTGATACTCCTTAATATGCTCAAAGACAATGCATCCGTTGCCACAAGGCTGGCATAGAATTTGGCCACATTCAAGATACGTCCTACTCGAACCTTGCTTGATCCACCAGTGTCCAATGACTCTGTCATGGCTCGCTCCAGGCCACCAACTTCACGTTCACCACATTCCCTAAGGAAATCCCATAGACAATACTGGAAAGTGACCTTGAAAGAATGACTGAAACCACAGAATCGTTTTCCCACATGCATATAGAAAGGATTGAATGTTTTCTCCTATAATAAAGTCAGCACAATACATGATATTGCCTGATAATGCGATACTTACATTGCCTGTACACTGGATCAACACGCGTGCAATTTCTCGTTGCTGGACTTCGGATAAACCAAGTTTCATAAGCTTTTCAAAAGCATCCAAGTAATCCTAATTCATAGTGGATGTTGAATATATGATGACTCGAATCCCACACACCTATGAGCTTACCTCGGCGCTCATAATAGTGACAAAAATGCTTCTTCGAACATCGGTGTTCATGCCTTGCTTTCTTGCCAATTTGAGTAATGCATCATGTAAAGATTGATCTTTCCGTAAATCGCTCGCCATTTTGACTTGCTTTCTCTGATTCTTGCTTTCGCTGCCAACCATGTTATCCTTCCAAGATGCACCAACCAACCACCATTTGCCTACTTAATGCATTAGCAAATAGCACATGCAATGGTGTTGTTGTATTACCTTTGGTATCGATGTTGTGGATATCATCAAGGCTGACACGTAATGCTTCAGTGCTTCGGGTAGCTCGCTTTTTTGATAAACCATTCAAAAACTTTTTGAGTTTCAATACAAGTTCCTTATCCGCTGCACCCGATGATGTTGGTCCATTGCGAATCTTGTTGTTCTTGATATTGGAAAGCGTCTCAAGCATGAATTTGTGGCGCATGCTAGAATGATACGAGTTATTGATACATACTATAAATGAGTATATGCATAGCACTTACGTGATGGTCTTTGCGTCTCTCTTGGATGTCTCCTTTTGAATTTCATCAATGATATCCTTCAAGGCAGTAGGATCGTCTGCTCGAAGCTGTGATCCAGCAGCTAGAAAAGAAAGACGTATGAGAAAGTGGGTAACACTACCAACGCTTTGAGCACTTACATGTCACAATTTTCATCAACAGCTCCACATCATATTCATTCAACCCGGTGATCAATACGCGAATGATATCATACACCAGAACGCATGCAATCACTTGGAAGTTGTAGAGCTCAATAGCAAGTGTGAGCAAATTCTTGGTCTCCTTGGCACCGACTGCACCCTCTTCCGTCAAATCCTCTCCTCTCGCAATCGAATCTTTGCAGTTTTCATAATCCTTCTCAAAGGTCTCAACAAGAGTCTGAACAAAATAAGCAGCTATAGTCTTGGTGAGATCAATGTCATCAATGTATATATATAAAGCATCCATACCAAAATCGACACCAATTAATCGGTATAAGGCACCAATAAGGGCAGCATATGGTATGACAAAGGAATCAAGCAAGTTGCCTCTCTGGGCAATGGAGTAGATGATGATGTTGGTGATAGTGGATGTGACATCTATCATTTGCAATGAGTGACTGGGTATATATGAAGAATGCATTCAAAAGCTTACCATGCCGTGCATAAGTGCCATAACATTTCTCAATCTCCAGCAGAATACCATCGATATTGCTTTCATTCAATCTGTTCAGCTGACCCTGAAGCACTCGTTGCAATTTGATTTGTTGCTCGCTCTTGGTGGTGGGTGCCTTTCGAAGATGGGGTGGCACATATTTGTTGGTGGTGGGTGGTTGCTTGTCGACGTTCTCTTCGGCCTTGGCTGTTGCACGCTAAATCAAGTAGCAATATTTTTAGCAACCATGCTCATTCTTTGTACATGTTCATTATCTACCTCGACATTCTTTTCAGGGGTCGTATCATGATCGTTGGTTGTATCCTCTTCCGATTCTTCATCCTCCATGCTATCATCATCGTCTTGGTCATCATCCTCGTCATTTTCATCTTCTTCCTCACTCGTCTCGCCGAGTTCTTCGTCATCGTCTTCACTTGCACTGATAGAGTCGTCGTCGTCGTCGTCGTCATCCTCCTCCTCATTTACTTGATCCACATCCATCTCCTCTTCAGATCCATCATCTTCTAAGCCGTCGAACAAGGAATCCACATTCTGCATATAATATATATAAGCAACCCATCTTGCCATTGTTCCTCATCCATTACCTTTTTTGCATCCTTTTCGCTTGTTGCTTTTTGCCGCTTTCTACGGAGATAGGATTCGTTGCTCTCGTCTTCATCACTTCCATCTGCATCGAGGCCATCCAATAGATCCAAAAGACCATCTTCTTCAAAAGCTTTGCCATAACCTTTGGTCTTCTTCTTGTCCATGCCAAGCTTCTTTTCCCAATATGCAATATCACGATCATCATCTTCGAATCTGGTATTGGACGTGGCTTCTCCATTCACCAAATCTTCCTCTCGCAAGAGTGAATAAAGCTGAGGATTGGATTTTGATAGTCGTTTAAGGGCTTCGTCATTGTCGACAGGCTTCAATTTCTCATTCTTCTTCTTTTTTGAATCGGCAGAAGGTGGTGCATCATTGTTGGATGGCGATGATTTCTTTTTGTTGGTCAGGGTATTGTTGGATGTCTTTTGGCGTTTGGTGAGCTGTTCCACATGCTGTATAGCTTTCCGTTTTCCTTTCTCCTGTCGCTTTTGCTTTCGAAGCTCTTTGCGGTTGGCTGCTCGGTTGACAAACTTTTTCTGGAAACGACGATCGTCTTGCTCTAAGAGAAAGCAAAATCAATGAGATCCAGTGAGCTAGTTCATGTGGTCACTCTTTATACCTTTTTCCTCGAGTTCCTCACGGATCTGTTGCGGTAGACGAGATCCAATGCTTGGATCGTGGGATCGATGGCCCGATCTATTCCCTCCTCGGCGATTGTGGCGACCTGGCTGATAGCTCATAGTTGTGCAATAGATAGTAAAGAAACAAAGTTGTCAAAACGCAATTTTTATTTCCGACTTGCTTTGGAGTGTGACACAGGTGACGATGTGGGAGACAGGGTAACAGTGGGTAATACACCAGACCAACCAGGTGGAGGGAAATAAGGGGCTCTCATATCAGGCGCATAAGGTGGGGCAGCTGGGGGTGGTGTGGCAGTAGTAGATCTTAATGACTCGGCTAAAAGAAAGCTTTTTTCATCATATCCTGGCACCTGGGCAACCACATCTTGAAATGAAGGTAGCACAGGGCTATTGTCAGGAGAAAGAGGTCTATTATATGAACGTCGTTGGGGAGAAGACATGAGCATAAGATTTTGTGCTGCAATCTCCTCTTCATGTCTTTGTCGTTGTGGATACTGTCGTGTTGTAATGGATCGTTGCTGTGTTCGGGGTGGTGTTGGTGGTAATTCATAAGACACAGCTTTAAGTTGGGCTTCCACTCGTAATCGTCGATCAACAGCGTGTTGAATTTGATCCAGATCTTTATCAATCATACCATGTTGTACTTTAAATCGTGCATAAGTCAATCGAGTCTTCAGTATCTTGAGTAGCTGGGGTGACATTGTCGTGAGCCATCTCATCTTTTCCATGCTATTCTATCTTATTCTTGTAAACACTACCTCAGCTGGATCCCATTGTTTCTCTGCGGTCGGATCATTCATGCTTTGCTCTTTATCATTCATTATTAGGGATTAAAGCGGAAAAGAAACATAGTGATAACAATGAATGCCACGAGGTGTTTCAAATAATGAATTTACATGGGGTTTACTGTATTTTTCAAACAAATCCAGCAATGATGAACAATGCAGTAATGAGAGTATCAAGGAGAACATGAATATGGTACAACTTTTTCAACAATGAACATAATGCTATGAAATATTATGTATTTTGAATATGCTAGGTGATCGTAGCCTATAGCCCCCTTCACGTGTAATCGATGGCAAAGGTTCGGAATTGTCACTATTTGCTGGCATGGTGGTATGTGATGATGATTGCTCATCTCCCCCCTCCTTTTCCACGTTTTGCTCTTTAAGCTTTTTGAGTTTCTCCTCCTTTTGGCGTTGAGCTGCTAGGATAGTCTCGATAATTTCAGGAATAAGGCCGCATTCACCCGAATGATGATCCACCAATTGGTGCGATAGGAACCAATACTTTTCTGAAAAGGATGGATGCAATACCCAATTCCTACTATCGCGTTCCTCTCCACCGATAAACATGGTCTTGGTCGATAAAAGTTCGAAGCATTCATCCGCATCATAAAGTCCTTGGAACAAAATCATGCGATCACGTAATGAGGCCAATGGGATATAGTCGATGCGTACGTCGTGAGGAATCAGTCGTTGTAATGCAGCTGGGTGTTGGAGTGTTGTTAATAAACGAGCACATGATCAAATGATGATGATGTATAACTTACTGGGTGTAAATGCAAATCTTGTCTTGTCGCCTAGGATACTTGAGCACTTTAATTGCAAGCGCAATATATGGAGTGCCTGAAGAGATGGCATATGGGCGAGGTCGCTTGGTGTTTTCAGGGTTGGAGAGTTGTGTACAGTGCCGACAACTGGGTTTGTAGCAGTGAATGAGCTAACCATGGATTCAGGGCCTGCTGAAGGAACGGGTAAATCTTGAATAGATTCATCTTGTGGATTCTGTTTTCTGGGTTCATTTGTCGAAGGAGATGATGAAGATGATGAAGATGATGGTGGTCGTGGAGGTGTTGAGGAAGAAGAAGAAGAAGAAGATGTTGGAGGAGGAGGAGGAGGAACATTCGGTGGATGAGAAGATAAAGATAATGAAATGGCAGGTTCAGTAGGAGTAGCTGTATCATCATCATTACTGGGAGCATGTTGTTCAAAGTTGTTCAATACTTCAGCAATTTGATCAGGCAATTCCCATCCAGTGCATCGAGCTGCGACCAGCGCTTCTTGAAACTGAAGAATGTTGCTATCTTTGCCGAGAACAGTATTGAGGATAGCAGGCACCGTATGAATGTCATCCACAGGCTGTGGCGGTGGCGTATCAGCCCAAGGAAGAGGGAATAATCGAGTATCAGTCCAAATATGTGGTACTGAGCCACGTTCAACAAGACTCGTCAAGGAAAGGAGTAGCACACATCCACGTAGATAATTGGCTTCATATTGGACTTCGGCAAGTCGTCGTCGTAAATAAGCAAGTTCCTCGACATGTCTTTGTGATTCTCGCTCTTTCTCTTGTCGTCTTTGTTGCTCTCTCTCACGAAATGCCCGTTGTGCTGCTCGATTCTGCGCTCGTCGTTCTTGAATGCTCGGTGGATTGGGCTTTCGTCCTGGTCGTTTGCGTTTACGGACTCGCTCACCATTCTCATTCTCGATACCAAAGTCAGATTCTTGGTCAAAGTGTTGAAAGTTGAAACGAGCAGGTGGTGGTGTTGTTGTCTCCTCTGGTATTGATGATGACTCCATTGAGAAAGTGGAAAGACAAGTGGTGAAGTTGCTGTGGGAAATGAAAGCGTCCAAGGCAGTAGTCTTTATATGGAATATGCAACGTTGGTCAGAGCCCACTTTCCATAACAGTATCAACTTGGATTACCTCAACAGCCCCCCTCCTAGTGGTGCCCGATGGAATAAGCTTTCTATAGCATAATAGTATCTCATTTATATATGATCATTACCGCATAGCCATGTTGATAGACACAACCACTACTAGTATAGTCAATGTAAACCAATAAAGGTTGCTATGGCGACTTGCACGACAAAACGTTTATGCATTCGGAAAAAGGCGGGCAAATCTTGACAGTCTTCCAGCCATGTTAACGTGGATAATCGCTTGCTGCATGTTTGGGTATACTGCTAGAATGACTTTAATGCTTTGGCATCCCATTGCCTATCTTTTACAATACATTGACATTCTTCTCTTTCATTGTGAGAAAGATTCTGATGACACTCGCATCTGCCTCCTATTAAGATGAAATGTAATACAGTGACAGCTGTACATCATGTGAAATCCCAAGTTCTGGGGAATTAATTATTGTGAATTGTGGGCTACATGAAACATAACGACGAGTGAAGAAGTATAGCAATCTGGCCGAAATGCTGATTAGAATCCTTGGTTACTGGTTGCTGGTGTCGAGTGGTGTAAATGAATGCCCACTGTCGATTATAAATGCATCCATCGCGATGCTGTCAACAATCATTTGGCAAGCTGATCACACTTTATACCCACAAGAAGAGGCACAGGAACACGTGATTAGTTGTTTCTATTACCTTGGAGAGCTATATTGTTCGATACCCATATATCCACGTGAAGCAACAATGTAGCATGCGGTAAGGCCAACGTCATCCAACTGGCTCCCTCTACTCCAAATAACAGCATATTGATTATTGTGATGAAAATTGTTGATGACCCTTTATACTACAGTACTCCTTTTCACAGATCCCGCTGATGCCAATGCAAAAAACACAACGTATTAAACAATAGCTTGTATAATGTATGCAGATTTGGATAATACTAAGGTAATACTAATAGCTACTGGAAACGGGATATATAAAAAAGGGAAAATGACATTTGCCGTCAAATTTCTCTCCCTTGCGTTGTATAATAGCAGTAAGGAGGAGAGCTTATGGGGTGAACTATATATTGAAAGATTAGTAAACGTAGGGATGAAATATCATATATGAACATATGCGACATACATAATTGCTCGGCACAATACCAATAGCACCATTATGCTTCTTTGCCTGCCACCAATTGCCTCGCCTGTCGAGGATTTCAATTAATTCATCCTTCTCGAACGATAATTCGTTAGGGTCATTTGGATTTGCACGATCTACAAGGGCGTCAAGTTTGGTTGAGGATCTAATTATATTTTCTCGATGCGCTGGCTGGTTACTTACACGTATGTAGTGCCTTCACTTCATCTTTTGCAACGGCAGCTTTAGGTGTAGCGGCATGTTGCACAGGCGCTGATGCGCTTTTAGCGCGATGCAAAGGTGCTGGTTCCTGCTTCTCTTGGAGTTGTGGAGACTGGGGTGAAACTGGAACAGAGACAGCGCTGGCAGTGATTGCAGAGGCTGAAGATTGGTGGTGGAGGTGACGCTGGTACTGGTGCTGCTGGTGCATATCATTACCAAGATGTACATGACTGGCCATTGGAGATTGTAAGCCGTATACAGTGCCATGTACTGATGATTGCTCAGTGCTCCCAAAGATAAACACCCACATATACTATATAAATTACTCAGTTGGATACGGCTCCTTCGCTTTGATTGTACAACCATGGTACCTGCATAATGACCAAGACACATGCGCCAGCAGCAGCAGCCTTTGAACTGCTCCCACCACGGTTCAAAAACATTTCAATCAACAGCGTGAGCATGGCAATACTGATGGCAAGCAGTGTAAGTAGCTGTAAATAGATAAAGGATCAGCATGTCATTGCATGGCTAAAGAAACCTTCAAGAACGAATACTATACCACGAGTTGATAATGACGAAATAATAATTTTGCAAGTACCACGTAAATGGCAATGAGCAGGCAAAGTTCGTATACAATGATCCACCAACTAGCACCATGGATTTGTGCAAAGCATGCACCTATGAATGTAACGAGCCAACCGATCTACATGGAAAAAGTGTTGGTGATGCCCGGTATCTTTTTACATCGTTGCTAGCACTTTACAGAAGCCAAAACTGCCGAGCTTAATACGATTGGATTGCTTGTAACGTGGGATAGATTGTATGTCATTGGAAAAATTCGATACGAGTGATTGGAATGAGTGATTGATCAGAAATGAATGCTGTCTATGCAATGGATAATGATATTGGTTATGCAAAGGAATGGAACGGATGAGACACAATGAGTGGAAAGAGGATGATTGCAGAAAACACAAGTGAAGAAAAGAGACTGGAAAACAATAGATACAAGCGCACGAGCCGTTATAAAAGAGAATGAATACCGTGATCCCTCCCTATTTTGCTTATCCATATAACTCCTTGGCCCAACTCCCCTTTACGCAAACGCTCATCCCTTGTTACTTTAACAGGAATGATTTATTGTTCGAACAAGAGACAAAATCATATTCTGCTGTGGATCCACGGATATGTCTTGATTCCCTTTAACGGTACTACATAGCAACGGTAGCAATGGCAACAATATAAGTAAAAAACTCTCATATCTTGTCATACCACACATACCTTGTGGAAACCAATATCGTTGGCGTATTCACGGAAGCATTGACGGCAAATGTTAAGGTTGTACTTGCGGATCAAGGCAGCAGTGTGGGCGCAGACGCGGCTGTATCAACATCGGAATGGAGTCATGAGCCAATCTGGACCTTGTTTACGCCATGGCGATTAGAAGGTACACATACCACTGACGAGAGCCCTTGCCATATTGGCGGGGACGGGAGTTCCAGACGTTAGCGTGGGCCATGTTGAATTATACAAAGTATCGACACGAGAAAGAGGAGGAATCAGTCCAGCCACCCAAAAACACAGAGAATTTTTACATTCGCCCGCCTGTCAATCTGGATCCCGTTCTCAGCATAGAGGAATTAAAGGCGATTTCTTTTCTGGTGTGCATTGGCCCTATGATAGTCACATACATATATTCACTATAGTCAATTTCATCAATGCTTTGCTATTAAAGATGTTTAATCGTATCCTTCTTCAGGCAAAATACGGCGGATCTCAGGCCATTCTCACTAAATGATGATGCCGTTTCATGCATTGTTAGTGTTCTTCTTTCCCCTACAGTCCTCTCCACTATTATCCACAAGAATCAATATAATAGGTTCCCTCGGTTATGTCTAGCACACATACAATAAACCACTTTTTCATTGTGTTTTCTTTTCACCACACGTGCCTTTTACATACAATATACAACAAAGACCCTATTGTGGGTTGCTGGAAATCGAAGCTATGGTGTCGTCGAGCCACATTAAATTGCAAGTGAGCTATAGCAACTTGAGTTCGACCTTGCCGCGTATACAAACCAAGCCAAGAGAACCATTCATTCGGCACTTAGGCAAATGTACCTGTTATACAAAGCGTAGGGCAACAAAGCAACGAAAAAGCAATAGTGCCGGTATATCATTTACTCTCATGCATCACCCTTTCTTATTCAATCCAGCCTCAAGCGCCCCTTTTCTAGTATGTTCGTCATCGTTGACAAATGAAAGTCCCACTTTGCGTACATACAAACACAACTATCATGGCCACCAATAAGAATATCTTCACTCATCCTATCTCAAGAATACAGGATCAAATGTGGTATAGATAACATTCCATACTGAGTCAACACATCCAAAAGCATCTATCTACTGACGAATCCTCAGACTGGATGTTTGAGATATGTCGATGGCCATTCTTTGCCGCGTCAACCAAAAATTATATTGCTGGGCAACAATCTTGCGACGCAATTAACGCAATATTATGCCTCACGATTCATGTGCTTTCTACCCGATACTCTCGGATCTAGTCATCATTTTGACTCATTGACCATACCGTGGTTGGCTTGAAAAAGATGCATACAGGCTATCATAGGTGGACCTTATCATAGGGTAGGTAGGGTAAATGATCCATCATGCACTGTCCGCCAATGGAATTGAGCCTTCAAGATCTGCCGTCTCGCTTGTGACACGAACAACTCCTTCTGCACCTTTGGCGCTATCTCGGTCTAGCTGATTGACAAAGAGCAAAGACCACTTTTCATATAGCATTAAGCTTACAACGGTATATGTAAAACATAAAGGTGCCTGTATCTCTAAACTTTACAATGAAACATGGGCTCTTTCATAGAACAATATTGCTCGGCTGGGTGTAGCGCACCTTGGGTGCAAGTTTCACGATCCAGCTCGCCGATCCTAGATTTTCGCAATCTGAGATCGGCGAGTCTGATCGTGAAACTTGCACCCAAGGTGCGCTTCACCCCGACGAGCAACTTTGTTCGATTGAAGACCCCACATTTCATTGTAAAGTTTAGAGATACAGTCACCTTTATGTTTTTACTATGCTGTACGCGTAATGCTATATGGAGAGTGGCGTTTGTTCATTGGGAAGTATCATGCAAATGAGCTGTGTTGTACAAAGAAGTCCGTCTGCATCTTCAGCTCTATCGGGGTCTCCCTACTTGACAATGACCAAAGACCACTCGTCATATAGCATCACGCTTACAGCATATGTAAAACATAAAGGTGCCTATTTATTCAAATTTCCATAATGATGTGTAGAGGCTTTATGAGAACGATGTTGATCAGCATGCCCGAGAGCACCTCCTGACCAAGTTTCAAGGTCGCCATGGGCAATATCGGCGCGCACGGCCGCACACGCTATTTGTGTTTCCATCCCTTCGTCGTCTCTCCCACATTCAAGGTTCTCATAATGAACTCTGAGGTCTTTATGAGAACGAAATTGCTCGGCGTGGTCGAAAGGATGTTGTGTGAAAGTTTCAGGTTCGAGGTGGGCAATCTCGGGGAACAGGAGCGTCTACCTACTTCTCTCCTACTTTTGGGCTGGCCGGCATTCAAAATGTTCATAATGAACCATGCTGTTTTTAAATGAATGAAGTTGATCAGCATGTGTGAGAGTACCTTCTGACCAAGTTTCAAGTGCGAGATAGTGAATTCCAAGGAACTACATACTAAATGACTTTTTCATAAATCCGGCGCTTTCCCAATTTTTCATCCATCATAGTCAATCCCACATTATGCTCTCCCTTTCGAAATTTTCAAATGAAGTGTGGGTTCTTTATTAATACAAAGTTGATCAGCATGTCCTAGAGCACCTTGTGTGCAAGTTTCAGGTTAGCAATCCCAATATCATGCATTGATATCAGTGTATATGGATGTGTCTGACTACCTGACAGATTTAATTTCCACCTCTTCCACTCCCACTTTATTTCCCTCTTCTTCCATTTCCAACTGTTGATGCATTCAAGTACAACTACAACCTGCAAACGATTGCCCTCCTTCAGCCCATCATGTCAATGCTACAGCTGCCTTCATTCGAATTCCTTGACTGAATGGACACGCTCATGGCGTGTACTCCCCACTACAGCAACACCCGCATTCCTTGACACTGCACGTTCTCTTGCACACTCTTCTGCCACAGCCAATCGTAAAAGAAGTTGCTATTAGGGAGGTCGTTGCTCCATTGCACTCAATCAGCGTTCACTATCTTGTCAGTCTATTACAACACACGCTCTTGCACACTTTTCTGCCACAGCCAAAGATAGCAATGTCTTTGCTTCGTTGTCTCAAGTTACTTGCAGCAACTTGTCTTCCAGTCTTTTCATGTGGACAGCAGATAGTCTTTCTATAGTAGCAGCTTTATTTACGTGTAGAAACATGCTTAATACTCATGGATTCCTTTGAATGATGCCATATCAACCTTTTATATATCCTGCATTACAAGCAATCTTCGCCTGGTTGAGCCGCGATAGAAAATGGCCAAGAATGAGATAGACCAACAGCCGGATTGGAAAGGGAAGTCTTTCTTATTGGACTTTCAAGACTTATGGATGGATGGGTGCAACCAAGTGCAGTGATAACAGATCGTGGAATGCTGCGTTGGTTAATTGCAGCGTTGTCAACAGGAAGGATCACGTGGATACGGCTGAGTGAGGATCATGATGGATTGGGATGGCGTTGGCAAGAGGGGGGTTTTTGCCGTCATGGATGGTGTGGGAATATTGGAGTCGAGGCATGCATAGCATTAATGTCGATGAAGACGGCAGCAATCAAGGGTACAGTGACACAACAGTGCCCACGATTCTGTGTGATCCCCATAATTGGTTTCTGCAATGAAAAGGAGGAGAGCCGGAAAGAGAGACTAGACCATTACATCATTGTATCGAGCCGTGTTTGTTGCCTCTACATATCACATTACGTTGTTAAAGCTTCCTTGTTCATATGCTGATAGACGACAAGCATCGGCAATTCTCAAGATTGTACATACGCTTGTATCGTTAATAAACACATATAATGGTATCCGATAATGGTGTTTGTTGCAAAAGCTTGGTCCATTGAAAGTCTGGATCATTACGTTCAAGAAAGAATGAGCTCTGATCGAGTGCATACATACGCCACAACTTGTACCGATTGGTCGGATTTCATGCACTGCGCGTTCGTGTAACGAGTCGACCTGACAATAATCATTTTCTGCATCACTGCTACACTTGTATTCGCTTTTTCACTTTACCTTATTACCACCATCAGCATCACCATACAATATCAGCACATTATAATTTTAGGAAGGAAATTTGTATACACGGGTACATGTATGTGTGTGGTGTGCGTATGTGTGTGTGTGTGTGTGCATGTCAATGGGACAATGAGAAGAAGGGATAAAAGTTCACTGGTGACACAGACCTATGACCATTGTTCGGGTTACATTTTTCTTTCTGTATGAAAATGGTTCGGGTTACATTGAAAATAGTCCGGGTCACTTGTCCGGCACTTTTCTTTTAAAAACGCCCTTTTCCGCAGCCCTTGATTGCCCCATCTCTTCCGTCCTTTTCACACTTTTACGATGCTTTGGCCCAAGTAAGTTGCATTTATGGTCTCTTGCCACTTGTTTTACTCAGATATGATGCTGGTTGTAGGGACAAGGGATGGATCATTGCCCCTCAAAGCCCAGTTTCCATGGCGTCCATGAATCCCAGCAGATCTTGATACGAAGGTAGCAAGGATGTTGGCCATTCCTCGTAAACTGGCTGCCCACCACGTCTCGGCGTGTTGCATGGGCGTTCGGCCGAGGACGAAACGCAGACCGGTAGCAGTGTCCAGGGTGCACTAATAAATTGACCGCTATCCAAAGATACCAACAAGTGGCTCTTGTTGGGTAATGCTAAAGGATTCACTGGAGGAAACTGGAGGGGAAGGCATGTGTACTCTCTTAAACAACCATGTTTTCGCTGATCCCACTTTGCTACACTCTTCTATTTGTCTGGTGGTAGCCATATCTCAAAGACACAAGCATGGTTTCTTTCCAACGAGGTTTTGGCGCGTCAAGTCCGGCACCTTGACTGGGATGGTTGTGGGAAACTGCAACTTACCTTGGACTAAAGTGGCATGCAAGCGCCTCGTCGACCTGGAATTGGTGCCTACAGGTAGAGGTTGGGGATGGTTGAGTAGCGACCTTCTCGTTGGTCATCCCTGTGAGTACTTTAGCCTTGGCTTTAGGAAACCAACAGCTGCTCGTTTATTCTAGTATTGTAATCAATAAATCATGATCTTTAATTAAACATATATTCCTGTCTTTGCATGTTTGATAACGCATTGTCAAGTAGCATTTGATTTTCCTTGGTTGGCACTGTGCACAAGTGCGTGTTGTTGGATTACATATGATTTTTCTTTCCTCCTCCCTTTCCACAGCTGGTTTCCCTGAAGCTTATTATACCATGCAATAGTCATTGTTTGTCTTCCGGCAAGTATGAAGAATATAACAGTAACGGCCATTTATTGACAAAATGATAATTTATTACGTATGTTTGTCTCTTTAATAAAAGATCCTGTGCTTGGCTTTGGAAGTAACTTGAAGTAACACTTAAAGAGGATCAATCTCACCAGCAATCTCGACTTGGCTGTAGCAAAGATGTAAAAGAAAAATGTACCATGGCATGTTTGGCAGCATCGCATGTCCGAGCACACCTATGCCAGCAGAAGTTACGGGCCTCCAACAGGATTTCTTTGCAAAACACACTC
Source organism: Lichtheimia corymbifera B2541 (assembly GCA_000697475.1). Taxonomy (NCBI): domain Eukaryota; kingdom Fungi; phylum Mucoromycota; class Mucoromycetes; order Mucorales; family Lichtheimiaceae; genus Lichtheimia; species Lichtheimia corymbifera. The sequence goes on from JNEU01000776.1 coordinate 41,034, forward strand.
CCCGTTTGCATTCTACATATCAGGGTGTAAATCAGGAAGCTTTAGTGATGTAGTAATAATGTTGTGACAAGAGAACAAAAGTATCTGGATACGGTGATGTCAAAGTCTATTCCCACCTTTCAATCCAGAAACCAACCAAGTGATCGATAATGTTATGTTGAATCCAATTTTCATTCAATAAAAAGTTCGAAGAATAGGGCGTGATAGTAACAAGTATGATGAAGGAAGAGCATTGCAAATTGACTAAGCTACGGGTGAATCAAATGGAGGCAACAGGGATAATTGTGTCATTGTATTCTTTGATACTGCCGGCATAATCATCCTTCATCCATGGTTGCAAAATAGCTGCTGCATGCATTGGATCGAGTGCTCCAGTATCATCCATGGCTGTAGAACACCTGTCACCCATCCATCATCGTCCTCAGCCGTATCCACGTGATCGTTCCTGTTGACGACGGCGACAAGTAACCAAAGCAACCACTGCACTTGGATCCCATCGATCCATCCATCCATAACCATATCGCTGCTGATATGCTTCCTTTTTCATCCGGCTGGTGCCCTATCGCATCTCAACCAGGTGAAGATTGTTTGTATTGCGGTGCACTCCATCCACTGGAATTCACATGTACAAAGCAGGTTGCTGCAAGTAACAGGAGGCAATAGAGTAAAGGGTATGCAAGAGCGTGTGTTGTGGTAGACTGACAAGGCAGTGAGCGTTGTTTGAGTCAATGGAGTAAAGATCTCGCTATTAGCAACTGCTGCATTGAATGCTGTTACGATTGGTTGTGACATGGAAGCGTGCAAGGGCGTGTGTTGTGTCAAGAGACTCGTGTGTTGTAGAAGAGTGACAAGAAGGCTGTGTATATGCCATGCACTTACCATTCAGTCAAATACAGTCGGATCAAGACAGTAGCAGGATTGACATGATGGGTTGAAGCAGGACAATCGTTTGCAGATTGTAGTTGTACTTGAATGGAGCAACAGTTGAGAATGGGAGGAGGAAGAGGGGAGAAGCTGAGAGTAGAAGAAGAGGTGGAAATTAAATAGGTCAGGCACCGACCGGCAGACCCATACATACTAGTACAATCAATCCATGACCTTGATTGCCTCTCTCCAACCTGAAACTTTCACACAATATGCTCTATGACATGCTGATCAACTTTGTTATAATAAAGAACCCACACTTCATTCAAAGATTTTGAATGGGAGGGTATAATGTGGGGTTTACTATGATGGACGGAAATTCCGTACCCCGCCCGAATCCATGAAATGTCATTTAGTATGCATAATCTTGGGATTCCACACCTCGAATCTGAAACTGGGTAAGAAGGTTCTCTGAGTCATGCTGATCTACTCTATTGATATTAAAACCGCACGCTTCATTCTGAGAACTTTGAATGCGAACAGGACAAATATAGGAGATACGATGGATGGACAGTTAATGACCCCGAGACTGTCCACCTCGATCATGAAACTTGCACACATGGTGCTGTCGGCCACGACAAGCAACTTTGTTCTCATAAAGACCGCATGCTTCACTATAAAAATGTTGGGGAACTTATGTTTTACATATGCTGTAAACATGATGGAGTTGCTTTTCCCTACTGGATGGTGTCGACTGCATTAACGGAAAGATGGGAGAGCTGAGTGAAATGGCACGTGGTAGTTACACACGCACGTCCTTGACAGGTTGCTGCACAATGGACGATGATGATGATTGCCTTTAGGAATGTACGTAAGTAATCCGTCTAATAATAATGATGAACATGCATGAAGGATGGTATGTGTAAGTAAATAATAGTTCCATGTCTTATTTTGATATACCGAGTGGAGTTGCATAGATCACCAATAAATTAAAGTTGGACATGATGCGCACGGACATGCCTGATGCCACTTTTTGTCACAGTAAGATATATTGGTTGATCACCCATCCTGAAACTCAATGTGGGATCACGTTTTATCTAAAGATCAAAACGCTCTTTGTAATATCAGAAAAGGCATACACTTCTTATTAGACCAATCTGCCTATTATCTTATCTACTAGGCGATACTACTGTAATCACAAGCAAGAAAGGAAGGATGTAAGCTAGCAAAGTCCAAATGCTTGTAATAAAGGATGATTCGTATCATAAATTTCTAGCTACTTTGCCACGCATGGTCGTCGTCGTTACTTGACAACCCCCAAGAGATACAGAGACAGAATAGGATACAGGACAAGCAGCCTCATTTAGCACATGGTGCGTTGGTCGGTGGGGCTATTTGTCGTGCGTCTACTAGTCATTTATTCTTCTGAAGGTGTACACATTGTTGAGCACAAAGCGTTGGTGATTGGTGCCTGTTGTTATTGGGAACCAATCTTCATGATCACGGGACCCCGAAAAAGCGTGCACTTGAAATGTTGCAGTTGTTGATACGCTCATGATGGCCAAAGGTGATCATAAAGATATGTACAAATGTTGGCGAAACCTCCCTAGATGGCAACCACATGCTATTGGCATGGTCTTCTGTCTTTTTTGTGCACGTAGTTACTGCTATTATCACTGCTTTATGTAGTGGCTGCATTGGCCAGCCAACTTTTTTATAGCACAAGTACATAGAGTACACGTCGTCAGGAAGTCGATTGTGCCACTAGTACTCAGCGCAAAAGATCGCTAAATTGTCTCGAAGGACGGATTTTCTTGACGCACTAATTACTATAACAGAGAGCCTGGGATAATCTGGGCTCATTTATAAGGTATAATATGGATGCATCATGCTGCATAAACTGTGATATTTTCTCAATGATAATTAATCACTCACAAAACAGATGTTGTTGATGCTAATTCGGGAGGATAGATCACCCATTACGTCATGCATCATTCGTAGTGTATAAACCCATAGCAACAAGCGAGATTTGTAACTTTTGAAACATATTCGGGTGATGGGTGTCATGAAAGAGAAAGCCAGAACAAGTATTTACTTTGAACAAAAAGAACAGATTTTTACAGAGGAAAGGGTGAGTGAAAAGGTGTGGTGGGATGAGTGGGGGTATCATGTTGTTGGTTGCCATGGAGAGGGAGTATGCTCCTTTTGTCATGCAGTGGAGATTTGATTCACCGCAATTGCTGTTGCTCTGCCTCTTCTTGAACAAGTCGTTTTATCAACTGGAAAAGACGATGCTTCTCTTGCTTCAGCTGATCAAGCTTGGTGGTGATCTCGCTGACGGTCATTGATGAGGAGGAAGGACATTTGGATATTGCACGATGAGCACACACTGGTGGAGAAGGTGGTGGTGGAGGTGGTGGAGTAAGTGCCCTTTCGACTGGAGGTGAAGGAAGCCCACCATTAACGTCATGTGTTGCTTTCTTTTTCAAAGGTCGTTGAATGACAGGATGATGGGACAATTTACGTTTGCTACCTCTGCAGCCATAGCGTTGAACAATAGCATTCTTGATGGATTCAATATGAGTTGGTGGTGACAAGTCGTATGTGACCTTTTGTATAGTAGTGCGCGTTTCAACTGCTGTATCGAATACCTTGATAGTCATATCAAATGTAATGTAGAGTAATAAAGAAGGGAAAGAAAAGAAAAAGAGGAAAATGAAGGAAAAAGACAAGATGTGTATGTGGGATGCCAAAGGAGAAGGAAAGGGGTTTGAGCTCTTTCCCTTTTGTTTAATGATACATGATTCGCTGTGCCTCTTGTTACATCTCCTTTTGACTCAAATGCCATGCTGCTGAAGCCTGGTCTGTGCAGCATCATCAACAACAGTACTATTCGCACTACTCTATATCGTCCGCTTTATATTGAATAAATCCTTTAGTTATTATAGCCACTCATTTGGGATATTATAACATGGAAAGATACCAAAAAAAGCCGTTGGGTATGCTGATGGACACACGAGAGACTATTGAGTGACAACTAATTATGCTTGAATTAGGTGTATGACACAGGTTGCGTGCAACCATGATATATGATCATCCCTTTAATGATGACGATTGATGAAGGCTATAGAGATAAAGCTATGTACATTTTATCGTTTTTGATCTAGAGGCAGAAAGTGTAGCTGCTATAATTAGCCATTGATTTTCCAGCAGTAAGATAGGCCGCGTACATAAGCACATGAAAGAGATATATAGCACCTTATGTTCTTATTGCTGATCCAATATAGGTCGGATCCCAACAATGGTTCAGTGATACGCGCTATTCTTTGATAATTGGGTATTGATTTGGTTGTTCTTGCACAGCAAACAAGGAGGGTGGTGATGAGGGAGAATGAATCGGTCGTTTGTAACCTTGGTTCATGTTCTCGAAATGGGTTCTTGTCCCACAATATCCTTCCCTCCGAAGACCTTTTTTTATCCTTGTCCACCTAACAACTTGTTCTTCTTCTTTTTCCTTCCCTTGTCCAGCCCATGCCTGTACTAATCGGCTGGTCTTGATCGACAATTCCTTTCTTCAACATACGCCACCACACTACCCGCATAAAAGCTTAGCCTACACCACTTTTGACCCGCCTTCCATTCGTTTCACCACGTGCACCCGTCAACATGATCAGCAAACGCATCACGGGTATGTTTTCTTTCTTTCATTTGCGCTCTCCTCTTTTGCATTGCTTATGCGACCCGTATGTTGACGAACGACTATAGAAAGTGAATGTGCCAACATGGGCAATGCATATCCAATATGTGCACCACAGACCAGCGATACATGGTACCAAGGAAACGAGTACAAGTTTATATGGAATTACAAGTAAATAAATATATGCAGAAAGAAAGTGACATGCAGGGTCAACTAATATGCTTGTTGTTTGCTTTTTACAGCTTTCCATATTTCATCTCTGGTCAGGTAACCCCTGAATCGGATCGGGGACGTTAAGTTCATTATTCACCAACACTCGTTTTGTATATCAGTCGCAGGCAGATAGTTGGCTTGATCTCCATTTGTACTTTCGTGAGAATTACGCCTATCAAGAAATCTTCCATTGGGACAATCTACCATTATTAGATGGCTCGCTTACCGTCACCGTGAACGAATCATGGTTCCCGATACCCACCAACTCACCCAATCAAACATGGACACTCTATGGATATTACCTTCCAGCAGGTACCAATGCATCTCAAGAATTAGTCAACACGTATAGCATGTTCCCTCGACCCTTCAATTTCACTGCAGTTCGTAAGTATACATATACATATAATATATTATGCAACATGGATCCACTCATATCATCATCTTCATACTTAGAACTTGGTGATGGCAGCAGTAACGGTGGATCAGATAGCCAAGGAAATTCTTCCCATGCTGACAGCAGTAGCAGTAGCAGTGATTCGGATCATTTACCAGGATGGGCTATAGCAGTGATTGTTATTGCATGCGTCGCCCTTGCTGCCGTCATTGCAGCTATATTCGCAGCACTTTGGTATTTCCGTCGTCGTCGTCAAAATGCAAATGCTGAAGCAGTCAACGTATCATCAACAGCAGCAGCGTCATCATCACCACCGCCACCACCAATGTCACAAGCTAATATCTCTAGCAGCAATAACAACAATGACATGGGGACAAATACTGCAAATTCATCAAAGCCAGCAATACAAGGAAATGATGGAGAATCGATTTATTCAAGTACACCAATGATGGCAGCAGTCGCTGGTACAGGAATGTCATCCGTACGAGACTCAAGTACCACAGATGGATCCAATGCATCTCGAGCACGCACGTCACCACCTGCAGACACCTTCCGAAATTTACTACAGCATTATCCAGATTGGAAAGCCGTGTTGCCAGGTCAAGAAGAGGATCATGATGAAGCACAGCGTCGTCGTCTTGGTGAAGCATTACTTCAACGAGAATTAGAGGAAGAAGGAGCTGCAGTAAAACAAACTGATCATCGCGCACTTGCTATTCAGACCGTTGCACCACCGCATGAACCACAAGAAAGCACAGCCGTTGTATTAGAACGTTCACCATCAAGCGCATGATCCCCCTTCCCCCCCAACCCATGATTCCTATATTCTCCTCCTCCATTATGTACTTTTTTACCTTATATTCTGTATACTTATCAAAGACACAATTCACGCAACATCATCCTATTTACATTGTTCATCAATAATTAAAGCAGACTATGTGTGCGCACAACGATATATGTAACAAAATGATTTAAAAAAATGCGACAAAGGGGGTGGTTTTTAATGGATGAATCATTGAGTAATGGTATCTTGAGTAGGTCTGGCTGTCACAGTAGGTTCCTTATTGCCGGCGTCCTTTTGATCCGCAGCGTCTGGAACAAGAGGGCTTTCCTTGACTGGACTAGAGCTTGAACCAGCGTTGGGGTTTGAGTGTGGGATGGTGTCGGGCGATGGGTGCTCTGATCCAATCTCAACTTCAGGCTCTTTACCCGCCTTGGACAATGCATAGTCTCCCGAGTCAAAATACTTGCGCTCCTACAAACACATACATACACACGCACACACATAGTGAGTCGTCTTTGCCAAACACCCTTTTGATATTCAACATACCTTGAGCTTATGTCCCAAAAGATCTTTACGGTCAGGCAACTTGCCATACATTTGGAAGAGCTTACGTTCCTCGTCACTAAGTTGCTACGCAAAAGAAACCCACGACAAAAGAAGGCGGCAAGTGTCAATCTTGGTGCATCACATAGCCTCTTTATGTTCAATGACAAGCAGTACTTACACTCAGGTCAATCTTGTTTGCTTTTGCTGGATGCATTGGAGTGGAATGACACGTTGGTAAAGAGAGAGCTCGCAGGAATCGGTGAGGGAAGAAAAGGTGTGCGTTTTTTCTTCGGGAAAGCGGTGAGCCTATTCCCTTTTGGCTGCGACTGAAAAATGGCACCAACCCACGCACGCCTTACTGGAACCGCTGGGAAACGATCATGCCGCCCAAAATAAAAAAAAACCCCAGGTATCAAAGTTGTACTTGCAAATGCTTGTTTGTATATACATATTCACACACACATACATATTCACACACACATACATATTCACATACACACACACATCACCCATCATTGGTCTCATTACTGCTATCATTATATAAACATTACATATCATGGTGTCGTCATTGTCTTTACATTCTACAGCATGCAGCATAAAAAATGTTATTCAATTACGTCGGTCTTGCTATCGGTGAGAGTGAGACCATATTGACGTCAATAAACTCATATCTATACACACACACGCCCACAATACATTCCATGTAACCCTTTCTTTTCCTCTTTCTCTAACCACTTTTACAACATGTCATCCTCTACAAGCGACATTCAAAGTCCTGCTGTTGTGCAGTTAGACATACACAAGGTCGATAAGAAGACCATCGAACCATACATCTTAATGCAGCGTGCAGCAAACTACTTGGCTGGTGCAATGATCTTTTTGCAATCCAATTTCTTATTGGAGCGAAAGCTCAAACCTGAAGATATCAAACCTCGTCTCTTGGGTCATTGGGGAACATGTCCAGGGATCAATCTGGTTTATGCACACTGCACTCGCTTAATCAAGGAAAAATCCCTTCCTATGATTTTGGTGACAGGCCCTGGTCACGGTGCTCCTGCCAACCTTGCCAATCTTTTCCTTGAGCATTCGATTACGCGGTACTACTCAGATTACACATATGATCGCCAGGGCATTGAACGCCTACTTAAGGGGTTTTCTTGGCCAAGCGGTTTTCCAAGGTAAGTAAAAGCGTGTGCTAGTATAGTGATATGATATCCTAATTCAAGCATATCATAGCCATACCAATTCTGAAGTACCAGGTCAAATCCATGAAGGTAAAATATAATGAATGGCTGAACGAAAAGACCCTATATCGTTGACGAATTCATATAGGAGGTGAATTGGGATATGCATTGGCAGTGAGTTTTGGTGCCGTGCTTGATAATCCAGACTTGATTGCAACTTGTTTGGTGGGAGGCAAGTACATACATTGGATATGGGGTAAAATGGTGCTTACTTTTGTTTCTGTAGATGGAGAATCAGAGACTGGACCAACAGCCACATCATGGCATGCCTATAAATTCATTGATCCTGCGGTGTCAGGTGCTGTTCTCCCTATTCTGCATTTGAATGGTTACAAAATATCGGGACCGACGTTATATGGCTGCATGAGGTGAGTAGGCTTTATATGCATGTGGTCATGAAATTGCTCTTGGATGGGAACGATTAATCGGTAATGACATAGCACGGAGGAATTGGTTGCCTTGTTTACGGGCTATGGTTATCAAGTACGGATTGTGGGTGAACACCTTGATGACATACAGCAAGATATGGCCGTATCCATGGAATGGGCAATCGGAGAGATACAACGTATTCAACGAGCTGCTCGTGAGCATGGTGGCAAGAACCGAATTTACAGGCCACGTTGGCCTATGCTTATTTTACGATCACCTAAAGGCTGGACAGGACCCAAAGAGGCTCACGGTAAAGCGATTGAAGGCACCTACCATGCGCATCAGGTACCCTTACCCAAGGCAAAACAAGATCAAGAGGAGCTTGACAAGTTGCAAGAATGGCTCCAAGCCTATCATCCAAAGCAATTATTCGATGAGCGAGGTCAGCCTATCAAAGCTATTCAAGATTGCTTCCCTGATGATGATCTACGAATGGGTATGCGAAAGGAAACACATCAAGGGACTTACAAGCCGCTTGTGCTTCCCGATTGGAAAGAATTTGTCTATGACAAAACTGGAGAACAATCATCCATGGATCTTGCTGGCGCCTATCTTGCAAAAGTTATTGAACAAAACCGGCATTCCTTCCGCATCTTCTCCCCTGATGAGTTGACATCAAATAAGCTCACTCGGGTGCTTGACGTTACAAATCGAACTATGGAGGTAAGTTGTACTGCTATACTAGACGAGAGAAATTTCCATATATAAATATCAAACATCATAGTGGGATCGTGACCTGGTGGGGAAAGGAGGGCAAATCATTGAAGTGTTATCAGAACACATTTGCCAAGGTCTTCTTCAAGGATACACGCTGACTGGTAGGACAGGTTTATTCCCAAGCTATGAAGCGTAAGTTGACACTAGTACCATTAAAAGCTTAGTGTACTGATCGGCTCTATAGCTTTCTCGGTATCGTTACGACCATGGTGATTCAGTATTCAAAATTCCTAAAGCTTGGCCAAGAAACGCTTTGGAAACAGCCATTGCCTTCTCTCAACTATATCGAGGTAAGCTAATAATAATGAAATCAAGCATGTAGGATCATTAAAAAAAAGCACAATAGAGCAGCACACTTTGGCGGCAAGAGCATAATGGATTTAGCCATCAAAACCCTGCTTTCCTCAACAACCTAATGAACCTCAAATCTAACATGATCCGCATTTATTTGCCACCCGACGGCAATTGCATGCTCACCACAATCGATCATTGTCTAAAGTCAACCGGATATATCAATCTCATTGTCAGTGCAAAGAACCCTACACCTATTTGGCTGACATCAGCTGCCGAAGTGGAAGAGCATTGCCGTGCAGGCGTATCCGTATGGCCAAAATATAGCACTGATGGTGGCAAAGATCCTGATGTTGTATTGGTGGGATGCGGTGTGGAGACTACATACGAAGTTGTGGCAGCAGTTGCATTGTTACGTCGTGATTGTCCTGAGCTACGAGTGCGTGTCGTCAACGTAACCGATCTTATGGTGCTTGGAATGACGCATTCGCATCGCCTAGTGCAAAATGAATTTGATGCAATCTTCACCCCAGATAAGCCTATCATTTTCAACTTCCATGGATATCCATCTGCTATCAAAAGTTTAGCCTATGATCGAGTGGATAATCGTCGGATGAAGGTGGTATGTATAATCAGATTGGGATTTCTAGTGACCTTTCTAGATTCGTTTATTGACTCCTTTTTTCATAAGCATGGTTACAACGAAGAGGGTACCACAACAACGCCATTCCAAATGCTGATTGACAATGGTAACGCTAAACACTTATTATACATATCGCCATTGTTATCGTATGCTAAAATTTTGTTTCATTGTCTATTAGGTTGTTCCCGTTACGACATTGCCATTGACGCATTGCATAGTTTATCACCAAAAGACACACAGGAAGTTGCAATCAAGACCCGCACGCTCATTTCCAACTACAGGCACGATATCCACCAGCATGAAAAGTACAGCGTGGCAACCGATGTTGATCCTGAAGATGACCTATTGAAGGTTTTTGATTGCCATAAATAATGCACAATCGGTATTGTCAATATAGTCAAACGTTTTTTGGTATAGCAATAAAACCCAAAATGCTTACGGAAAAAGCATCGAAAGTGTGCTATCGATCATCGTAGGGCATAAAGTATTTCACCTACTATCATCATCCATCGTAGGAGATGAGATGGATCAGCATTCATTGTTTCGGAGAGGTTGATAATGAAGCCTAAAAGATAAAGTTGCTTTGTGTCACTCATAGCGGATTATGCATTGGGCATATCGGCGATCTCACATTGGTTGTCTGAACGTCAATACGGCTTTTATATAAATGATCAGCGGTGCTATTAGCGCATTGACCTTTTCTGACACAGTTATAGACTTGATCATAGTGTATGCTGCAGATTTAATGTTGGCTCGTGTGTTTCATTGCATGACTTGGCTTGTTAAATTTTGCTGCGCCTGGATGTGCTATGGCTGGAGGCGTTCTCAAAGTATCACACCTTCCAGCTGGTATAGGGCATAGCGGTATTTCAATCTTGGGCAAAGCAGAATAAACGTGGGACCATATTTCAACGTTGGTCTTTATTTTTCATCACTTCCAGAAGCATTCAAATTTTCAAAGTCTCTGGCAAGAAATATAAGGTAGTATCTTTGTACCAATCTGCCGAGTGTCGCAATGAAGTTGTACATGGTGCATATGTAATGTGTAAATCCATCAACACGTATTATTGACATCCAATCAAGCGATGGTGATATGATGCCGCGGCAAGTGGCACGAAGGATGCCTGTTTGCAGTAGCAACTACTATTTTAGCCTAGCTTTGTTGGTTGCACTCTGTAACTAAAAGGAGGGTCACAAGACCTGAGCTAGATATTTGGACACAATCGGCGCTCATTTCACACCTGCTGTATTGTTTTCTTTTCCCTTTATCTCTGCAAAGGAGAGCATGCACACGTAGCATTTAGCAAGAGATGCTACGAAAGCACATGTATATCAGTCTGTGCCAGCTATGAAACGTGGAACGCAGCATGATGACATACAAACAAACAAATAAATAGAATGATATGGTTGGCTTGATTGGGTAGGTGTTGTTGTCGATGATATAAGGTGTTGTACGGTGGTTTCACGAGCCAGGATCTTCTTACAGTGAAAGCTGAGAGAAATTTCAAGGAACGGAATCGGTTTTGAGTATTCCATCATCTTACTCCGTTCTTTTGTAACATTGTCCAACAAAAGGAATTCAGCATAATATGGTATCCAAAGAGTGAATAATGCGCATAGATGACATTTGTATACTATGCAAATATAAAAGATCATCCCCAAAAACAGGCCAAGTGAATGTGTGTTATTCTTGCATATGCCGTGACTCAATCCCTTTTTCTCCTTCGCTTTAACTCGGTTCTCCTCCCCAGCAGCAACGGCTTGTTACACCAGTCTTCAGACATCGGGCTGGCAGCAGTCTCCCCCTCCCCTTCGCCACCTTTTTTTTTCTTATATATTTCTACGAACGTAGTATTGTGCATTGCTTCTCTTTCTTTCTCTTTCTTTTCACTTTTTATCCAATGGCAAACGATAAGCAACATGGCTTTATTTCAAGAACTGTGGGACTATCACTCGGCTTTCTGGGGATCGTGGGATTAGTGTTATCGCTTGTGTCTCTCTTGCCAGTCAACTTTTACAACATCTATGTGGCGGTCACTGCTTTGACTCAAGTACTAAGGCATGAAAATGACTGGTGGGCTCTCTCTTCGGAAGGTACTTTATACGCTGTCTTTTTGACTGGTGCTATCCTCTCGTCCTTAATCACGATCGCCATGGTGCTGGTGACGGCATGTCGTCAAAGACCACACGATGCACAGATGGCGGCAGCGTCAGCAGCAGTTGAGCAAGATATCGAAGGAAAAAGGAGATCAAGCGTGTGGTTAAGTCGTATAGGCTGTCTTATTTTTGTTGGACAGATTAGTTGGGCGTTATTTGGTAAGTGCATAAGCGGCAAGGAGGGAAAAGAAAGAGCGCGCGTTGTGTGTGTGTGTGTGTGTGTGTGTGCGGACGCGGAACAAAGAGAGCGGAAGCATTGACGTTGTTGATAGGCACCCATCTCTTGTTCTTTTTGGGAGATACCAGCTTACCTGCCACGATTCACAAATCAACCATGTTATCCGTACTTATCCTGTGGCTAAACTACCTTATCCTCACCGTCTTCGCATTCATCCTCTTTTGTGCCTCGTTCTTTATTATCCTCGGTGCTCGTCGTGGTAATTCCCGTCGTCCTTCCACTACTAGACCCCCTTCCGTTGTTGGAGAAGAGATGCAATACCATCGTGAGGAAACTACACCATTGCTTAGCAACAATAATCCCTCCTTGTAACACAATGCATCAACACACACACACACGCACACACACACACACACACTCACAATTTACTCATCATACGCTCTTGCATTCCCCACCACCAACACCACCACGACGTTTGTCATCCCAATCACAATCGATTCCCGGTCCATTTCACACCTTTGTATACATATCCCGTATAGCCTATTCATGTTCATATTCTTTTCTTTTCTTCATCTAGTATTTTATTCTTGTATTTTTCGCTTTTGGCAAACAATGCTTTTTATCCTATATTATTATATATACATATCAAAGTGAAGAGCTATGCGACTCATTGATAACGAATATTAAGATGATGAAGGACATTGCTATCAGCATATCCCAACGTTCGCGTACAAACTCCAAGAATTGAATCCCATTGACCTCTTCTACTTGATCCATCGAGTATGTCCGGATCTCTTGGTTTAGCAGCCCAACAACTAGATAGACGTTTCTTAATAACAATGACTCTAGTAATAATAATAATATCATCACGTACCCATGTATGTGTCTTTTTCATGCTTGTAAAATGTAATGGTTCCAATCCCCTAAAGCAACAACGACTTTAGCAATGTCTCCTCTGACGATATAAATCACACTTACGGCAGCATCTAACTCTCCTTGTGTTGGTGCGACGACCATGCTCAGGTACCAGCTGTGCTTCACAATACGGTGATGTGGTTCCGGTTCACGCTTGAAAATATGGATGACATTGGCATCGGTCCACACTGCTAACAACGATCCGCTCTCGTCCAGCTCGGCACCCACAGGAATCTCGTATTCACTGGCCGTTTCCAATCTATCACCATAGCTCCAAAAGTAATACTCGGGTAGAATAGACTTGTCCGTGTTCCTGTACAGGAAAGGGCTCTCCTCCTCGTCGTACTTTAGCACATCCACTCGATCCGTATAATCCACCGTCAAGAATTGATTCTTCATAAAAGGCACCACCAATGTTTTCCCATCCTTGGAACGAGCTAAATAGGTATGCTAGAATGAGTTGCTTGTAAATCACTGGCTCCCAAGGAACATACTCAGAGAAAGTTGTGGCATTTTAGTTTCAACGCGATCATGATGCAGCTGATGTGTACCATCCACAAATGCCATATACTGCACGTTCTCCTCGCTGTAAATCTTGGTCTATAACGTATATCCTCACGTGTGTCAGATTGGACCAACCGTGATCATTGCCCTCTCGCTCTCTCCTTTTCTCTTACAGGTTTAATATCGCTCTTATCACGCTGTTTCCATGTATTGGTGGTGGTGTTGCCATCAGTGATTGTAATATTGACATGATAGTAGTCTCGAGTCTTGTGTACATCAGCAGAGAACACGCGATAAGTATCGTTACTGGGATGGGAGAAATGCAAATAAGTGAATAGGTTCCAAAGATAACTGCCGGCAATCCTAATACTTACGCGGGTGAATAGATTCTAGCAAAGACGACACGATGTTTTTGAGTGAACTTGGGTTGATGGTATCCTAAGTAATACATATAATTGAGCGATCGTCATCCATGCATGCATTAGCGCCTTACTTTTTACCGGTTCACCAGGTATCATTTTATCCAATGGGATGCTGATTGAATGTGGAGGATGGTTGAGCTTTGTAGGAAGAGGTGCGATCCGAAAACGGTAAATGTCGGGATCTCTGTGCATGAATATTAGCCCATTGGTGTGTGTAGATCAAGAAGTAGCATTTATACATACCTTGAATACAAGATCGATGTATGTTCTAGGTTGAACCAGTCAATCCATGTTGTGCCTCGCATGATCAGATCCTTGTATTCCATGACATCATTTGATTCTTCCGGGAAATAATAAACACGAGTGATATGCTGTGCATCTTCATTCTCGAGGACATGATACATGACTGCAAATTGGAGACGATGATTTGAATCGGAAGGTACTGGAGGAGGAGGTGCATGCGATATCTTGGAAATGGGACCTGAAAGGGTATGCTCAAATTGCACACTCCACTCTTATACAATGATGGGTAAGAAGACAGTATCATATGCTACCAATCCATCATAACTTACCATCGGATACCAAGGTGCTTCGATTGCTACGCAATGTCTCCAATGGCTTTCGACGTTGTTGCAGCACACCTGCCAATGCATACACACATAAAGTAATCAGTGCCGCTGTACCTGAGCCCGCACAGACACACATACATACCCACAACCCCGGTTTTCATGGGCCCTATGCCATGCACCACGCCATTCGAAGAGGCTCCAGCCAGAGGCATCTCATACCAGATCAGTGTTTGATACAAGAAATCGTTCGTCATTGACAAGATAACTTGATTGGGTTGGGGCCTTCGCATTCGTACTGGATTGGAGGCGTAAACTTGAACAGGTCGTGGATAAGGTGGATCGGCAAGAAGACTAACAAGTAGCACTACGGTCATGCCGACCGAGAGCATGACGAAGGAGCGCCATTGCATATTCGTTGGAGAGTCAAGCGTTCAGGTGCTTTTGTGTGGGGGTCTCTTCAGTAAAGTGGAGAGAGTGAACAGCCAATCAAATTGATATCATCCAATAGAGAAGCAGGCCGTCTGAAATATCAGTTATATCACCTCACCTACTACATGCTGCGTCCAAGAACATTTACGCTTGCTTGTCAACTATGAAGATGTCAACGACTTTTTCTTTTCATATAAACAATATCCTCAAACAACGTGCAAGAAGCGATTTGTAATATTATCCCATATCTGATTTATGCAACAACGTGCACATTCAATCACATCAAAAGGCTCTTTGTAATAATGCACCATCTCGACTCTTTATGACTATAGAAATACCCACACCCATTATGCAGATATATATAATAAACTTCGCCGACACATCTCTTTCTTCTTTCATCACATCACTCTTTGATTGCTGAGATCTTCAAAGCCTCTTTGTAAGCGGTTCATGTATCAATATTCAAAATGGCCAATAGTTTCATTCCCTTTTCATTGTAATATTTGGCTCTTTCACTAAGATAAAGCGTAATCATATTGCAGGATGAACCAGGTATTCACAATTCTTTTAGATGTAGTCTGCAAAGCTGGACTAGGTATCATTAGACGAAACGACAACCAAAGTATTGAACTAGCATCCATTGAAGAGTCATGGTTGGGGTAGAGGTTACCAATCTACGCCTTTAAATGATTTATACTTCTATCGCTTTCCTTTGCATATCTGTATATTCGCATAACAACAATCATGCTGTGT
Source organism: Lichtheimia corymbifera B2541 (assembly GCA_000697475.1). Taxonomy (NCBI): domain Eukaryota; kingdom Fungi; phylum Mucoromycota; class Mucoromycetes; order Mucorales; family Lichtheimiaceae; genus Lichtheimia; species Lichtheimia corymbifera. The sequence goes on from JNEU01000776.1 coordinate 56,783, forward strand.
AATTGATGCCTACTGAAACTATATGAAGCATCTGTGCCACCCTTGCTATGGTATGATGTGGGATACTGTTATGCAATTTGCTAAACTTTATTCAATTGAGATGAACTGATTACCGCATGGCCTGATATCACGCTATTTGTGTTTAATGAAATAGGATGTGCAATTGGATGACTTGCAAGTGATAGTGTAAAACAGGGATGATGAAGGAGGAGAGAAGATGTGGTATTCGACAACATCCATATTCAATGATGCTTACTTGTATACCATGAGCTATCTATGCAGAAGGAGGAGGGACAACAGCAGCACATAGAATGGTGGTAGTGGGGTATTGAGATCTGGGATCGAAACTCCTTACCTTCCATCCCTTATCCACTAAAAAAAGGAAAAGCTAAATGCCATGACATTTACTCTCTTCTTTTCCCTCTCCACCTCCATCTTCCAATTCTTGTGTTATCCTTTCCTATCCTTTTATTCTATTTGTAATTGCATTTGCGTTGTAAGTATAGACCCAGGCTGCATGTCACATGACGTAGAACCCTAACATGATCGAGTTTTTTTTCCCCTTTCTATAAAAATCGGTTGTGTTCAATGCAGGGCCCGCTATGACTTGGTCTTCACCACAACAGCAGAAGCTTGAGCCGTGTCTCGCTCGCCTCGGAACCATGCCAGAAGGTATTCAACATCCAATAAAAATGTCATTGCATAAACAAAGAGACGGTGTCTTATCATAAATAATCTGGATTTCTTCTTTTTTTTGCCAACAACAACCCACAACAGACAAGCCGTCATTTATTAGCCAAGTCAATGCCATCAATGACACTGAACAACTACGCCATATGCTATTTGAAAAAGAACGAGAACGAGCCAGCTTAGCCAACGATCTAGATGTAGCAGCACAGCTAGGCCTTGTTGTCTCTGAGACCAATGAGGCTCTACAACTCAAGGTAATCCAGGAACGAGCCATTAGCCGACATCTACCAACTGACACTAGCTCATCCCAACCTGTAGCTAGCATATTTAGAACAAGAAAATGATATGTTGCGGCAGGAGCTCTCTCAGATACATCCATCGACTGATTCCACCACTTCTTACAACACAAGTACATCGATCCATACCCGTGACGCCACTACATCACCTCCTCCTGATGATGACGCTACATATACATATGATACACACAATACACTAAACGAACTTGATGATCGAATACACCTTACACAAGAGTTGAATCAAGCCCGTAAAGAGTTGACCAAATTCAGGAAGGAAATGGATGGATTATCAGCACAATTAAACGATATGGCTTCTGAAATGGTATGGATACCATATTGGACGACTGAAGACTCGACATAGGCTAAGATTCTAGTATAGGTCGACTCTCGTGCACGAGTAAGCATGTATGCAAAACGACTCGGTAATGCATATTCCTTTGTTGTTGTTGTTTGTAATGTATCTTTACTCACAGACATGCTTTATTAGCCGAGGTTGAACACAAGCTAGCTACTACTCGGGAGATGAATGCCAATCTACAAGCTGTTCTTGAGAAAGCGCTTACCAGCCAAAAGCAATCCAGTTCCAATACATCACATCTTGTACGGAATATACAAGTCGACCTTAGCAGAGTTGTTTCCGAGAACGATCAATTACGTGCAAGAATTGCCGATCTGGAAGGACAGCAAATTGAATCAGAAGAACAGCTAGCAATGATGGTTGCACAAGCCAAAAAGTACTCTGCTCTTCTTGAACAAGCCCAAGATACCATTCATAGCCTCAGTGAACCACGATTATCTGATGACGACACCCTGAGCAATGGTGCTGGCTCTGTCTCCTCTTATTGGGATGGTGGAAAGGAGACTGAGATCACAAAGGTAAGATGGAATGATTCGGAAATGGTAATTAGTGGGTCTAATGCCAATTACGCAGGGCCCAGTGTTTTCCGCAGAATTCAGGCAAGAGATGCAAAAGGAGATCGAACGCAATCTCAACCTTCGTAACGAGATCCGTCACCGTATCATCACTCATGAATCCATTAGCTCTGATAAGAAAAAGACCAAAGAAGGACTCAAGTATTTATTATCAGAACGATCCAGTGATGCTGGCCTCATGTCCCTCAGCACCAGCACATCCACTACATCCTCCACTATGACTATGAAACAACCTCAACAAACGGATGACGATCATTCACAGCAACAACAACAACAACCATCATCACAGCATCGACCTACACAACAGCATCCAACTCCCATCACTGCAACCATGAATACCCTTCGACCCGCTAGTTTCCTCACAGGATTTGGTGGATTTGATAATATGGGATCAGGATTGGGAACCACAACCAACTTTATTACTCGAGGTGTTCCTACAGCATTTACAGCGCCACGGGGAACAGGAGATACGCCAAGTATAAGTACTCGCTTCTTTCAACGCCTTGCAACTCGTTTCGACCAACAGAATGATAAAAAGGGGCGGTAATCTATAACCCTACTACCAATCCAATAACAACGCATCATCTTCTCCCCACCCCTTTGTTTACTATCCTATAATAAACCATGCCATGCATCTCGCTTATATTCCAAGTATGGTAAAACTATTAATGTAAATTCGGGGATTGTCAGCTATCAACACATGACCCGTGATTACTTATCCTGACGAGGAGAGCATAATGAAACGTTTTTTCACGTGACCTTCATCAAGTCTCGTGACATACCAGGGACACAACTTGATGGCAACTTGCTGGAAGAAAACCCCATAGAATAAAGAGCATGTTCACTCATTCCGCCTATGTACCAAATCACTTTGAATGAAAATGGCCATGTACTTTATAGAGGCTGGGAAAAAGCAGCTTTCATTAGATTTGAGAATCTCGTCGTGAGGTAAATTATCATATTTATTCTGATATAGTATGGTATTGGTTTCCATGGATACCAAGGGTATAGTAAAATAAAAAAACAACAATAAAAGCAGCAAAGACAATCAACACGCATATGACGCGACCTTGTGATTCAAATGGACGCGGGCCTCGAAAGACATTATCCAAGGCAACTCCTCCTCCTCCTTTTCAAGCCAAAGCTTTCGCACAGCGACTCTCTCCCTTTTCCTACTGTTAAGGAGAGCAGCTCATGTTCTCAGCTTCTACACGACACAAGCAATGAGTGGCAATGACTCTGATTCCTCTGATGACGACTGGGTAATCACTTCAACAGCAACCGATTTACCAACCTCGGTGACAACATCCCCTTCTCCTCCTTCACAACCGCCACAACAACGAACACTGCCACAACCCACCAACCCGAAGAAACCATTGCAACGGCCAACCGTATCACAGGCTACGGTCCGAACCATTCGAGCCTCATTGTCCAAAAGCCAACTTGCTGGAGACCCCCACAAGACACGATCGGCTGCCGAGATCAACTATATCAGCCAAGAACAGCTAGAGTCGATATGTTCATCCATGGATAGTCATCTTCTCGTACGTCGATTGGTCGAGACGTATAAAAATGCAGAGACCTTTTTACGGATCAAAGATATCGAGACAGCCAAGATGACGTTTGATGCCAGGCTCAGTGAAACGCTTTACCTATGTAGCGATCCAGGATGTTTTATATTGGTAAAGGGGGAATAAGGCTAAATAGAGTGAATACCATTATCGACTCCATTGAATTTGATGTAGGATTTCATCCGGGCATTGGATTCCTACTTTTCTCAACGTCGAGATCGTGATTTGACACCCAAATTTCGTCGATACCTTGTCCAGGCAGCATGCCAAGCTTATCAAACGTTCCTGGATACACCACCCAACGAGTATAAGGTGCCCAACAAGACTCACAACAAACCAAAAGCGATAACGACAACGACGACATTGAAGCATCCAGAGGAAGTGGATCTTATCTCTTTCCCTGACGATGATGAACCCAACCTTATTTCCTTTGATGATGACGACGATGATCATTCACCACCGCCACTATCACTCAACCCGAATAACGACTTGGATGTGACGATCACCGAGATACTGAGTTCCAATGATGAAGAGGACGAGGATGATACAAGCAACGATGAGGATGAGGATGATATTGAAAATGGCATGGCTAAGGTTACTTTTGCGGATCTTATGGATATTCCAGCTGAGACACTGGATCGCTATCGTTTGAAATACGCGCATCAAGAATCATGCATTCATCTTCTCGACGTGATCTCATCCCCTATCCTTATCTATTATGCGATGGGTGTATTCAAATTACATTCCTTGATGGCGCATGACTGTGATTATGAGGAAGAAGGTGTACGATTATGCCAGATGCTTATGCAGCACAAGCACTACAATGAAGCGATTTCATGCATACGTCGACTTGATCTTTTTCACGCATTCCCAGTGGAGCAAATGGCTGGAGATATGATATCGAATGGAATGTCGAATATTATGCCAGTCTATGTCAGTGGTCATGAAGCGTTGCAGCGACAGTTACTTGATTACATCAATAGACAGCTTCGTTATACATTTGCTGGATCACTAGGCATTGTGTCTGAAGGTACATATATATATTGGTATATCCACAATCTCCCTTCAGGTGACTAATATATCTGTATCACGATAGAACATCTCAAAGACTTGGAGAGCGATCTACAAAGAGTACCACCCTTACCTCGTTTGAAAGAACGTCGATTCCAAAAAGATCTTACAAGTTGCTGTGGAAAGATTATGCAAGAATTGAACGAGGAACCGACAGCATATTATTTTATTTGGCTTTCACAACGATATGCATGTTTAAGATGGATCATCATGGAGAGGGCTGCTCAGCAATCAGCGGAGAACGACTATTCAGTATCCAGCAGCTCCAATTATAACGGCCTCATTGATCTTGTCACAGCCGATGATCCTGCACTCGCAAAACTTGCCATCAAAGAGTTTGTTGATATCGGCGATCCCGTGGCACCAACCTATTTTGCAGGACGTTTGAAACAACAGCAATTCTTTGTTCAATACTATCAACGACCCTTACAAGATCGCGCAGTAGGCATATTCAAGGGCGAGCAGCTCTCTCAACCTCGACCTATTCCTTCACGCCACGCAATGTCCAATGACGATACGTTCTATCAATTACCAGCTCATGCTCGACCTGTCATGGTAGACAACCAACAAGATCTGTTGTACATGAAGGCAACGCTTGCGAAAACACGTGTCTGTGGTCTGGATACCGAATGGGTGCCTCAATTTGCGAGACAAGAAAAGTTGCAGACAGCTGTCATGCAGATTGCCTCCGATACGGGTTTTGTGTTTTTGGTAGATCTTGCTACTTTATTGCAACCGACCCACGTGGTGCTTTTACAAGACTTGGATCTTATTTTACGCATGCTCTTTGAAGCCGATCACATTGTTAAACTAGGCAAGTATATGAGTGTGTTTTGATCTTTTTATATACTAACCAAGATTCATACAGCCTATGATTTTGGAGGCGATTTCAACTTGCTTGGTCAATGCATGCCTAGTGTGAAAAAGTGGTCGACCAAACATCTGGTGGATTTCAAGAATTTACGCACTGCAGATGACAAGCCTATCACTGGTGGTCTTTCTGGCACGGTAAAGCACTTTTTAGGTGTCAGCATGAATAAGAAGCAGCAGCTAAGCAATTGGGAACAACGGCCTTTGACTGTGGATCAAGCTACCTATGCTGGTAAGGATGATGATAGTAATTGGATGATTGCCAGTGATACTCACAAAGACCTTTTTTTTTTATATGAAAGCGAGCGATGCATTCTGTCTATTGCAAATCTATGAAGTTCTCTTGGCCACGAATCATTCATTCTTAAAATCAATACCCCGAGTTGCCACAACGACGTCCCCGACCCCTTCACCACCCATAGGATATGCTCTTCCTCAACCCGAGCAAGATCTTTTTCAGTTTTGATCAAAATGCATCTATACCTCAATAAAAATGAAATCTTAGATGTAAATACCGAACACTATGTATATAAGATTAAAGGATGTGACATATGATACAAAGAAGTGAATGAATACAGAGAGAGAGAGAGAGAGAGAATATTAATGAGAGAATTGCGGGATACATGGGAAGGGAAACGAACAACTCTTATACTAAGATAAACCAGCATCTTGCCATACGGCATCCATTGCCTCGCCTTCATTATCATCATCGCCTTCGTACCATTCGGTTTCTGCCATAGCTGCCATTCGACGTCTATCCTTTCCAGCTTCGGAATCATCCTCTTCATCCATCATTTCATCTTCACCATCCAGGAAGCCTTGGATATCAGGCGGAATTTCTTGCATTTGTATACTGGGGGCTGCATCGAGGTATCGCAATTGTTCCATGGCTCTCTCTCGCACCTTGAGAAGATATTGCCTGTCGTTTTGGTTTTCAACACGACCTGAGAGATGCGGATGAAGCTGATAATCAGGCTTGAAGAAATCAATATATTCATTGGGTGGCAAATCATTAGATAGTTCAGTGTCGACCAAAATGGATGTCTCATATGTCCAACAACGAGCGACGTTTCTGACCGTGTAACCGCCACCACCCACGACCAGTAAGGGTATCTTGAATTCCTTGACATGTTGCACGCATTTGCCATGTGCTTCAATACTAAGGTTGAAACAACCAAGACGATCACAGCCAAGAGAATCGGCACCGCACTGTAATACAATTGCTGAGGGTTGAAATGTGTTGATGACTTGGTCAATGACTTCTTTGAATAACCAGACGTATGCATCGTCATCAATTCCATCTCGCAATGGCACGTTGAGTGAATAGTATTTGCCGAGTGAGCTGCCGATTTCATCGATATGTCCAGTGCCTGGAAAGAAATCACCGTTGTACTTGTGGAACGACACTGTCATGACGCGATCAGTTGTGTAAAATGCTTCTTGCACACCATCGCCGTGATGGATATCAATGTCGATGTACAGGACACGAGGGAAATAACGAAGCAATTCAAGGATGCCGAGGACAATGTCGTTGACGTAACAAAACCCGCTCGCTTCACATTTTTTTGCGTGATGTAATCCACCAGACCAATTGATACAAATGTCGGCACCGTTTGCAATCAGTTTTCTTGAAGCTTCAATAGTCGCCCCTGCATAGCGTTGGCAGAATTCGTAAATGCCTGAGAATACCGGACAATCATCGCCCACGTTGAATCTTTGGAAAACATTCTCATATTCCTCAGCGTTGTCAGGTGTCACCCTATACGTATCCATCAATACCATGCATTCCCATTTCTCCATGGATACCCATACTCATACCTCTTGAGAAAATCAACGTAATCAGCTGCATGGAATTCCAAGATCTCGTTATCTGTAGCTTTCCTCGGTTGGAATATCTCCATCTTTTGATGCAAGCCGTACTTGAGTACAAGGTGGTTGGTGAGCGTCAATCGATGAGGTTTCATAGGGTGCCGTTCCTATCAAAGTATATATATATATAACAATCAGAGACTTTTTTTCTATATACGACGATCGACCATGAACGCTTACACCATAATGGTAATTGCCAACGCCTTCATCGTGGAAATACGCGACCCGTGTCTTGTTGTGAGAAGCTAGTCGCATTGATCGCGGTGCCATGTACTTTGACTTTTGAGTTGTGGCGTGATCTTCAGTGAATGTGGCAACCACATTGGAGTCATTGTAGTTGCGGCGAGGCATGTGTCGGTAGAAAGAAAAAGGAGAATACAGCTGATATCAAAGACCACTGGATCATTTTGTGTCGCTGGAAACCAAAAAAGGTCCGTTCTAGCCAATTTCATTGATGCCCACTCTATACCCTCCCTTGGATTCACTTGTTCTTTGATAAAAAATACCATCAATCAACCCTTCTACTAGATTAAATGAGTCCAAATCTGCTGATGTTGATAATTAAAATTGGGATCTTACTTGAGAGTAAACTTTGATGATATTACGTGTGCGTTAATGGGCTTTTCATCATTGGGTTGGATCCATTGTCCTTTGACCATGTTGGGATGTGGGGGGGGATAGCTACTAAAGACAAAGGACACCTGTAGATAGATGCATAATATCATGTTCAACATATCCGAATGTACTGCCTTGACTGAAGACCGAATCTCCCCACCCGTATAGTAGGATATTACTAGAGAAACATCCAAGCACATGATACAAGAAGAAAGAGGGAGCATATGCATGAAAAATGACCACATGTTATGTGTTAATTTACTGCTCCAAATCAAATGATCCAATTAATAGTAGTAGGATGGCATCCATGGCCATTAGGTTTTAAGGTGCAACAAGGTGTCTCACACAGACATGCGTTGTTTTGAATTACACTCAGCCAACGCTTTATCTTGTATTGTTCTCGTACACTCTCTCCCCCAATGTCTACCACAAAGAATCGACAACAGTGGCCCAACTTTCGACCCATCGCTCCTTCACTACCACAATCCACAGGTGTCATTTGCCAGTCACCATTGAAACCAGGAATAGACGATCCCGAAAAACGAAAGTGGGACGATTTGGTGAGCCCAAGCATGGCCAATCTCCAAAGTATGATAAGCAACCCAAAGCATGTATGCCATATGCAAGTTACTTATGATACGTTTATATCATTTAGTTCGAGAAGGATCAATAGGGGGTGACAGTGATAGCGTATTCAGTAAGCCGTTATGATGATCATTGGAGATGGTTATGCATAACTGACAGCAGCCACCTTTTAGACAATGCTGTACGCTTTGGTGTCGGGGAGAATACACATGTAAGAGCACCAAATGGATGGTATCCTAGTACTAGGATTATAACACGATTGTATGATAGAACTTGACAGCTGAACAAAAGCAACGGCGCAAAGAGCAGAATCGTGCAGCACAAAGAGCATTTCGAGAACGCAAAGAACGCTATGTCAAAGAGTTGGAGACCAAGATCAAGTTCATGGAAGAAACACATACAACAAGCATGCAAGCTGTTCAACATGAGAACACCGAGCTACGCGATGTCATCAAGCGTATGGAGTCGGAATTGCTGGCTCTGAAAGCAGCAGCATCGACATTTAACGACAAACTCGACCACTTGCGAGCACAAGGCATCGATGTACCCACATTTACTATACCCGATATCAGCCATGATCCAATCAACGACAAGAATGGTGATGATGGGAGCGGTGATGATCAACAACCTGCAGCCAAACGCATCATGCGTGTGCCATCATCAGCAGTAGCATGTATTCGAGACAAGGATGGCGTATCATTTTGCGAGAGACTCAAGGAAGAAGTGTGCTCATCAGCATACAACCAATTACTTTCAGAACAACTCTTTGACCCCTCCGGCTCTTTGAATGATACTGTCACTCAACACCCTGTGCCGATTGTCACTGGATTGGATAACAAGGGATCAATGCTCGAACACGACTTTGACAGATTTATGACCATTATGTCGGAAGGTGTAGTCATTGATCCAGCAACGTATTCAACTAAGCTTGTACCATGCAACGAAGTATGGCAACGACTTTCCGAACACCCACAATTCGACAATTTCGATTTGGATTTACTCTGCAACGAGTTGAAGAAGCGTGCAAAATGTTCACACGACGGTCCAGTTTTAGAGGAACATGAGCTAGACCAAGTACTGGGTTTAATGGAGACAAGTCTAGAACGATGATGTTGCCAAGGAAATCCCATCACAGCTATCAGCATTCGTCTAGGCACCCAATTAGCAGAGTCGTTCTCCCCTTCTTGTATTAATTACTACGTTGACCATTCATCCTCCCCCGCTTTACAACAACAATGATGCGACTCTCAGTTGTTTATTACATCAGCTGTACTTTTTCCGATGCAGGATGCAGCTAAATCAATCTTCCCATAGCCAACTCACTTTTCGTATAATAAAAAGAGTACCATAATTGTGAGAGAAGACGATCTCCCCCAAAACATTTCTTTTTCTTTTTATCTTTTTTTTACGTAAATCATGCTACAAAACAAACAAGGATACTCTTATTCGACTCGCAAGCACAGACCTGTTTCTCCACACCATCACCATCACCACCACCAACAACCAATGATCATGACAGGTGCCCCACCTGCTGCTTGGGCTTATGTACCTTATACAACAGCTGCTGCACCTAATAGTGGATATGGACATTGCTGTTGTCAACCTAACAACATGGTATATATGCTACAGCCAGTTGCATTACCGCCACAGAGGCCATTCAGGCATCTTGACGATCATACTCCTCTCGTTCATCTTACAAACAGCAAGAAACATCCTTCTTCACCTCCAAGAAACATTCACAACAGATCTCCTCCTGCTTCACCTCCGCCACCACCCCCTGTTCCAATTCAACGTCGACCTCCTCAACAACAACGTGAAAGGTATATGCACCCCAACCTTCTTCGTCAGCAGCATAGCTATTCCAGTATGTCTTCACCTTTACAACATCACCATTATCATTATCAACAACAATCACCCAAACGAAGACCAAGTCAAAATACAGTGGCAAGTGCGAGGACACCCCTAACAACAAATAATGGAGGCCATAATGATATATGGCAGCAACGACAACAACAACAACAACAACAACAACGGAAGGGTTCCGAGAAACAACAACACCATCAACTAGGAAGATCGGCATCATTGCCTACACGCATCCATACAACACACGATTGTGACACAACGCATCATGCAAACCAAAGATCAAATTTGGTCACTCGAGCAAAACGTTGGTTCTCATTATCACGGAAATAAACAGACACACAGCCATTGTTATTCCTCCTCCTTTTGTTGTTTATTGTATGGTACATGTCGCACTAGTTGAATGATGACCACGGCCATCCCAGGCCAGCTGGGTAACGAGCCCTATACGCATGTGGTGTGCAGCAAAAGCGTGGGCCTAAATATAGTAGTACAAAAAAACAATTGAGTTACACGTGGATGTGCCTACGTACGTGGATAATAAATGCTTACGCTTAACCATGCATCACCAATATCAGGTGTATATTCTGTTCCAAGGCGTTGTTTGAGAGCTGAAACAAAGGCAGGGCCAACGAGTGCAAGGTGATCTGGATGTACATTGTATTGGGCGTGTCGAGAGCCAAGCTGCTGAAGCTGTTGCACTGTGGTCGCCGCTGTCACAGCAGCAGGAGCACGAGTAAGACAAGATATCATCCCTGTCAATGCTCTTGCTTGCGGAAAGATGTTGTTAAATAAAAGCCGTGTCTCTGGTTCAAGAGCAAAGAGAGCATCGTAAAAGGCAAGCCCAAATGCGTGAGCTGGTGATATAGCAGCGCTATCACTTTCTTGGCGGAGCTCTGAGACACGCTCCCAACTAGAACGCACCAGCTCAATTTGTTCATCTGTCGGTTGTTTGGGTGACGACGTGGTGCGAGTAAACTTTTTACGTCGTAGTAAATCAACCGACGTAGTAGACATGGGATGGATAAATGGATGAAAGAAGGGGAGGAGGAAAAAAAGACAGCTAGCACGGAAGAGAAGGAAACTCACGACCTGGTTAAGGTTTGGTCAACTTTGAAGGTTCCCCTTCTCGATTTTGCACGCTCAGAAATGGGAACTTGTGTAATAACAACAATCATCACCACCATTATCGAGATATTCATCCCCCTGTATGTCATTACTCATCCATGTTCACCACCAGCCCCCCCTTCAACATTATCATTAACGTAACATCTGGTCTGGACCACATGCACAAAAGAGTATTCAACAAGTTATTGTTACCTCAAAAACAAACGTGGCTCATGTTTTCGGATCCATGGAGAACATGGCATAGTCGTGCAACCGCTTTTATAGCAGAATGGGCTGTCATTTCTCATCCGAGGGTGGCAATGGTTACACCACATCACCTTCACTGCTTGATATATCTTACCGTTTGCCGCATGTGAAGCCTGTGCACGCGCACAATAATGGTGGTCCGTCGGGCTCGGATCTTCCCAAGGTTATTGGGTCACGCCACTTTATCAAGGCGCAAATTGCCTCTTTTGTTTGTTCACCCTTGTTAGTAACCACATGTTCACAATCACCATTCCCAAGCTGCTGTTGCCATAGTGTGCCGTTGCCATGGTGATAGAAAATAAAAATGGTCGTGGATAGTGATAGCCCCCATTTTGCAAGTACATTAAATAAATGAAGTGCAGTCATCATTGTTAAGCGTTCTAGTGGTTGTAAAAAGTAGGTACTATAGGCGTGTGATGATGGCTATCAACAACAATGAGCGAGAGGTCATAAAACTATGCATAGATTGGCTGGTCAATATGATGCGGAAAGTAAATAAGAAACAATCAAGGATGTCATTGATCGCGTACTACTTGATCATATACTACACCCCTGAAGGCCACGACAGGGAGTGATACGTGCTACCAATACGGATTCATTCTGATGGCGATCGCTACTCCTCAAGAAACGGCTTGGTATTTGTTGGCTAAATGGTGCGTGTACCCAATCATCAAAGCGTTTAGTTGCCAAGGCCAGAATAACCATGCTGTACCTATGGTGACAAAAGTAAGATGCATGAAACACCACTATGCCTTACCTGTTTAAGATCCATCGTATGCTTCACAAGATCAGCAGCTGTATGTGTGTGCTCTTATTTTCTTTTTTGCTTTGCTTTTCCTCAAAACACCTTTCCCCTCGACTACGTATCAATCTTTTGCTTCATGCTATGGGCGGTGATCTCTTTTCGATTCCGGTGTTCTTTATTGTTTTACGGGAAACCTTAGAAGTGGCTCTCGTATTATCGATCTTGTTCACCTTCATCCAACAACTATTTGATTCTCAGTCACTTGTCTACCGGCACTTGCGACGTAAAATATGGCAAGGCACGCTAATCGGCTTCACCATAAGCGTAATTATCGGTACAGCCGTCATTGTCGTATGGTACACCGCACTACACAACTTTTGGAGTGATACCGAGGATATCTTTACTTGCGTGCTATGTGGTGTCGGCGGTGTTTTGATGACGATAATGGCGCTTTTTATGCTGAGAACTGAACGCCTTGAAGATCGGTGGAAACATCGACTCGCAAAAACTCTACAAAGCACATCAAGTAATCCATGGATCCGCTTGCAACAAAGCTCATTCATGGTAATCCCTTTGCTTTCCGTTCTACGTGAAGGCATAGAGGTGCTGCTTTTCGTGAGTGGTGTACGTATATTTCCATTCTTAATCCTTGAGCAGGTATACAAATATTAAGCTATTTTTACTTTCACAGGTTGCTATCAATACACCTGTGAGTCAAATACCCATCCCTGCTTGCACTGGATTTGTATGTGCGATACTTATTGGGTATCTGCTCAATCGTTTCAAGACGTTTTGGCGTGTTCGTCGCTTTTTTGTCTTCTCTTCTATCCTCTTCTTTCTGATGGCAGCTGGGTTACTAGCGCGCTCTGTTGGATATGTTGAAGATTACTTGTGGGAAAAGGCTATCGCAAACGTACCTAATGAGGAAAATGCTATCGAATACATGGTGACAACAGCATTATGGCATGTCAGTTGGGGCGATTCTCGGCACGTGACAAGTGAAGATGGCGGTTGGTAGGTTACAATGAATGAAGGCTAATACAACATGACAATAACCCCAATCCATAGGCAGCTCTTTCGTGCTGTGTTAGGGTGGGATAACCTTGGTACGATATTTACGGTCACAATGTATATCGCATACTGGGTCGCTGTCATTGTCACTCTTATTTATATGCATTGGCATGAAAGACGTAAGGCTATTCGTAAAGCTTTGGCGGGTGAATGGTCCACTGGAGATATTGCTCTGGAGAACGCCGAAGATTGTATCGATCCCAATGGAGATATCATTGTCAGCTCAGTAGACAGCACAAAACATATCCTCGATCATCAACCACAACAACCTACCAACGGCTACACAGTAGAATCTGGGCTCTCAGCATTCTTTGCCGGTCGTTTTAGCTCCCTTTATCGCAATTCACTCTCATCCTCCCATCATTATCGTTATTGAAATCTTATATCATTCTCTACTCCCATATAACCCAATCAGCCGTCCCATCACTCCTCCATATCACATCATCATATCGACAAAGTGGTAACCATTATAGACTGTTATTGCATATATCATATTTCCATTACATTGGGCGCTTACGCGATCTACATTTGTGCATAATGAACGACACCCGGTCCTTGAGCTCGTTGCTGGCATTAGCAGTATCACTCAAAGTATAATCTGATAAAAAGAAAAATCAATGATCCATCTCTTTGACTGGAATGGACAACCCACAAGCAATACTAACCTGCAAGCTTTTGAAGCACCGAGTCGAACCCTTTCACAATGCTAATCGTGTCTGCAATAGGATAAAGAATATCGACCGTATTCTGAATAAATTCGATGCTGTAAGGTGGATCAGCCGACTCCAGAACCTGCATTCGGTTATAGTCGTTGAGTAAAAGAGCTCTGTATTCGATCCACCCATATACATACCAAGGTCACAAAATGCACCGTCAAACTATAGTCGGCATCAGAGAGCGTACGCTTCACAAGTTTAAAAACTGGGATGGTGTATTGTAGTTGGACCAAGTATACCAAGCGCTCAATCCACCGTTTTTGCAATGTTTGCTAAAATAAAACCATGGTAAGCTAAAGTTATCGAAAATACACACACATTGCCAGCGACGTACCAGAATTTCAGGTGCAAAGTTTTCATAAGAATGCGATAGGCAGTGTTCAATCACCTCCAGGACTTGTGGTCGTTGAAGAGGATGTTGATAAGCGATCTCGTCCAATAAATGGTGTGGGAGTGGTATATCTGCTGATCGGTAATATGTCTCATAATACGGCGTCTTGATTGAGAGGTATTCTATCCATAGCAACACTGCCATTGATGCTACAGGAAGGCTAGATACACGATACGTCAGCCATTGTACATGGTGGATACCATTCCCTTCCGCATATCCCATCCTACCGAAGACTTTCTAGAATAACTCCCATGGATTGGGTAAAGTCACCACCAACTTGATTGCTCCGAAGTTCTTTTTGAAGCGATTGCAAGGTGTCGCATGCATCCTGTATTGTTGCAGTTTGTTCCTAATACGCGATATTTTATCAGCAAATTGGTTATAGCACGGTGGATACCAATCAAATTACCTGTGAAAGTCGGGCAGGATTGAATACTGTCGCATAGCTCACAATGTATATCATCTTGTCCACCATCTCTGGTCGTAAATGTACATTCGGGTTCGGGACGAATAGCATCTTCAATAGCAGTACTAGTGTAAAGCAGGTAAGTATACTCAAATCAATGCGCCCCATAATGATATAATCTTACTGATCAAGTCATATTCGCGGATGTGAATGACATTGGGTGGAGCGCTGGATTTGTACATATTGTATATCTATGATTACCATTGTTAGTTTACATGTATGTTGAGTGAAGCCCCCAGCGTTGCCACTTACTGTGATAAGGTCTCCAGGAGTGGGTTGACCCGAAGACTTTATTGATTTCAACGCACTAGCCAGTTGTGGGGGAACGTCATTTGCGCATGTTCTGAGAATGTCGACCAACTCACCACTAACAAAGTTCAATTGGAGTTAGGAATGGTTCTAGACCGGATAATGTCAGCCTATTACTTACTATCCTCTGGATGTGGCAGCCTTTTCCAGTTCCTTCGATAATCTTGCAAATGATGGGCTTTCGAAATCCTCATATAAACGTCTCAAAAGCACCTGCGCATACAAATAAAAATGCTCTTGCTCGCAGCACACTCTCTACCCAAACCAATTGTTAGTTCACGCAAACTTATTCCGCCTTGGATCTCCATACTACTCACCACAAGATCTGATATGCTTTCATCCACATTGATGTCGTCCTTTTTGATGATCTCGCTGATAGTGTCTCCAAGGATCAAGCTGTAAACTTTGACGTAATTGGATGATGTACGTAGTCGTGCAACTTCATCTTTGTAACCCGATTCGGCCATACGCTACACACAAATAATGCCACAATGAGCTTAATGCCATTCATCTTGCATAATACTTACCATCACTGCCACATTCAAGAATTCACAGCGAGGGTGTTTGTCAAGTAAATCGTAAATGGTTCGTCGCCACTGTGCGTCTTCAACAAGAGTATCCAACCAAGGCATGGACACTGGACCCTGATATCATGCACTTGCTCTGTTAATGATAATGCCACATTCATATGCTTAAAAACACCCCACGTACCTCTGCAGTTATCAGTGCTGCATCAACGCGTTCTGGATCAAAGTTCTCCAACAGGGTCTGCTTTATGGTGTCTCGTAGAATCGCTTGGCAATCGACGCCGATCAACTGTGCCGAATCAGCAGCAGCCTTGACCATGGAAGGAATACCAACATAGGACTCGGATAACAACCGTGTTGCGTCGCTTTGAGTACCACCACAGTCAATGAAGGGTGCGACAGCTGTGCTGTAGATACCAGGTTGCAAAATGGCGTCTTCAATTTGTCGATTGGTGTGAGTTGACGTGTTTTAAGGTTCCTGTTCGATATATGGAGGTCGCTCACCTTTCTGTTCTAGCTGTTTGCTGTAATGCTCAGGCGTGAGATCGATTTCCTATACCATTGACAGCATTAGAGGTGTGCATGAGCAAGCGAAGTGGGTTGTAAGAGTACCATTGGTTGTCAAGGTCAAAAGCAGCAGCTGTACAAGAAATGCTTTGATTTCCTAAATCCTCCTGCAACACTATCTCTCCCCACTCCTCCCAAGTTTGCCATCGTATATCATACACACTAAAATGCGCACACTCATACACACACACGCACACAAGCATATCCTAAACGCCACAACGATGGTGATCATAATACGCACAAGCCTGTACACATTGCACTCGTATATATACTGCCTTGATTTAGCCAAGCATGTAGACAATGAGTTGTATTCATATTCGAGATGGATGGTAGTGGTTCATTATCTTGATCTCTTTTACGCGATCTTTGAATAAACCAGGGATAGTAACCCATAATAATGAAGCACATTCTGCATAGCTATTTGATATGATAAGCATATCCGCAAACTCCTGATGGTAATGACTTTGATTATCAAAGAAAAAGTTGTGTACACAAGGACGTGTGTGGGAAATGTATAGCAATACGGCAGTAATGATGGGTGTACCTGGACAAGTCAGCTTATGCAGTGTTCTTTCCAATTGATAGAATTTCCCACGGTGATGACCGACTTTAAACCTTTCCTCATTCCCCAGAAGGAGTCGACACTCTTTTTCCTTTTACTACTCCAAACAACATACCCATATGCAACCTGGATTTAGACAACTCGCTGGTCGCTCCTTGCATTACATTCAAGCAAGTGCCACATACATGTACTTTATTGTTTTCAACGCGCACTGACGCCTTTCGTTATTCATTAGAGAAGGGGTTATGCTGCTGGTTCAGCACAACCACAAGATGGTATCAAACAAGGTGTGGCCCATTCACTTTTATTAAAGCGTACATCCGAAGACGCATTACGTAACCCTGAACTTGCTCATATGAGTGCTATCGATGGTAAGTATAGCGATGATGATGATGATTGTGTGTGGGTTTCTTATTCTCCCCATTTTTAGGTGAGACGCGGAAGATGAATTTGTTCCAAGCTGTCAATGATGCCATGTCAATTGCTCTTGCCACCGATGATAATGCTGGTAAACATCTACTTTTTCAATACACACCCATCTCAAAACATGAAATAATACTCATGCTCTTTTTGGTATTCAGTGGTCTTTGGTGAGGATGTATCCTTTGGTGGTGTATTTCGAGCAACCACCGGTCTGGCAGAGAAGTTTGGCAAGGACCGTGTCTTTAATACGCCTTTGACGGAGCAAGGTATTGCTGGTTTTGCTATTGGTATGGCTGCAGTGGGTCATACAGCCATCGCAGAAATCCAATTTGCGGATTATATTTTCCCTGCTTTTGATCAGGTTTGTATAGCATATGTCATTTTTAAGATTTTATTGACATGACTTTGAATAGCTTGTCAACGAAGCTGCCAAGTACAGATATAGATCCGGCAATCAGTTTAACGTAGGTGGAATGACCATTCGTGCACCATGCTCAGCTGTAGGACATGGTGGTCATTATCATTCACAAAGCCCCGAAGCTTTCTTTGCCCATTGTCCTGGTTTAAAGGTATTATTTATTACAGTGGAAGGATGAAATCAAGGATGGATGTAGCTGACTTGTATCTAGATTGTCACTCCACGTAGTCCTATCCAAGCTAAAGGATTGTTACTTGCATCTATACGCGATCGTAACCCTGTCATTTTCTTCGAACCAAAGAATCTTTATCGTGCTGCTGGTGAGTAAATATAGAATCCATGATCAAGAGATCAGTAGCGACTGACATGACTTGAATCATTCTAGTTGAGGAAGTGCCTGTTGCCGATTACGAGCTTCCACTTAGCAAGGCTGAAGTACTAAAGCGTGGCAAGGATGTCACCATTGTCGGCTATGGTGCACAAATGTATACTTTGGAGAACGCTGTTCAATTAGCTGAAAAGAAGATGCCCGGCCTGAGCTGCGAATTGATTGATTTGCGTACTATTATGCCATGGGATGTGGATACCGTTGTCGAGTCTGTAAACAAAACCGGTCGTCTGGTGGTAGCACATGAAGCACCTAAATCAAGTGGTATGGGTGCTGAGATTTCCTCTACGATTATGGAGAGATGCTTCTTGCGATTGGAAGCACCTATTCAACGTGTATGTGGTTGGGATACTCCCTTCCCTCTTATCTTTGAAAAGTTTTATATGCCAAATATGATTCGATGCTTCGATGCCATCAAGAATGCTGTAAACTACTAATTAAAATGAATAAAGCTTCCACGTTTATTTGTATAGAGGAATTATAATGTCTGAGTCAATTTAAGCTGCATTATGTGTGTTGAGTGTGTTGGGCACACACACGCCCCGCTGAGGACCATGAAGAGTTGGATCGGCGATGTTCATCAGTTTCTCCTTCTCGATTAATCCACCATGGTACGATATCAATCACCATAACGATATACACACACTTGCTGAATCACGACGACCTTGAGAATCGATGGATGGATGGATGGATGAATAGATACGATGGATCCTTCTACGATTTTCAGTCGACTCGATTCCAGCATGCTCTCTGTCTCTCAGTTGCACATTGCTCACTAACGCGAACCTCCCATTAGACCAAGGGTACCCAATCGTTTGGTAAGCGCCAGACCAAGACGCATACCCTTTGCCGTCGCTGTGGCAACCGCTCATACCACAAGCAAAAGAAGACCTGTGCCAGCTGTGGCTATCCCGCCGCCAAGATGAGAAAGTGTAAGTGAATGCCAGCCCCCATCCACCACCACCATCCAGCTTATGACTCACAAGTATTTTATAACAATAGTCAACTGGTCTGAAAAGGCTAAGCGTAGAAGAACCACTGGTACTGGTCGCATGAGCTACTTGAAGAAGGTCCACCGTCGCTTCACTAACGGCTTCCGTGAAGGTACGTTTCCATTATGCATTACGCTGCATTGAGCACGTGCACGTATTAATCTCGCATATGATTCATTTAGGCACCCAAGCCAAGAAGCAACAAAAGACCGAGAACTAAAAGCACGGATATACGACATTGCAGTTATACATGCACACACAGCCAGGACCGAATCGGTTAGATTAGCTGATTGTGCGACCGTATTTTTCAATCGGGATGCATATAAAGATGAGCTACAAACACAAGAAAAGGAACAAGATTGGATGTCTATAACGATGGGATGCAATTGCAACAGGAGTGAAGAAGTCATGGATGGCCATTATGCAAAGAGGGAGTTACAAAAAGGAGAAGGAAAAGAGGATGAGGAGAATGTTTTCATTATAAAATCCCGGAATCTTTGAGAGCATTACGCAGAATGGTTTCAGCAATAGCACCAAAAACCAATCGAATCTGTGATTGCAATATTGAGTTAATGGATGGGAAGGATAGGATGGATGAGTAAGCCTTAGACTTACATTGGTAGTGCTGGTGGCCTCTGTCAGACTATGCAAATGCAAAGAGGGGTGAGAACAAATTATGCAATAAGGGGTTTTGAATGAATGGTGCATGTGCTTACTGTGGGTAAATGTTGAGCTTGGCACGATTTGTTTGGTTGAATCGCCAAAGGATATATTTGGTCGCCTTTTTGATATCTTGACCACCTGCATCAAAGCATATTCTGTTTTTAGTAATGTATTCATTGTAAGAGTGGAGCTGTAAGCTTACCACCATAATCAGGAAAATAACGCTCAAATGGGAGCTTTGGCAGTTTGCTTTTGAAGACGTCGATCTTATTCAAAAACAGAATGATCGACGTGCGTAAGAACCATCGGCTGTTGATAACTGATTCAAACAGCACTAAACTTTCCATCATGCGATTCTATAGTCGTACAAGCTTCAATATCAAGTCATGGTGGCAACTTTTCATATATTGTATACCTGCCGTGATTCTTCAAGAAGCACCTGGTCGTATTCGCTCAAGGATACACAAAAGATAATAGATGTCACAGCCTCAAAACAATGAATCCATTTTTTTCGTTCAGAACGTTGACCACCCACATCAAACATGCTATTTTTACAAATCAATCAATTAGCTCGCTGCATAGTAATCATTGTACTGCATTCTTGGTATATACTCACTGGATGTCCAGCTGACCCATTTTAAACCGCGTCTCTGTAATGCCTGTGGTTTTGGATCTTGCACGCAGCACATCTTGCTCACAAGGCACATAATCCGGTTCGCCTATCCTTTCGGCATTCTCGAAAAAGCTATATCAAATCCCGCTATTGTCAATTGTGTTTATCCTTGCTGGTATTGTTTGCCAAGAACATACTAGGATGCCGAGTCCATTAGATAAAAGTCGCTTCCGTCCGTTTCATCAAGCAGCTGTGCCACCACATCGTCTCGCCATATGCTGCTAATGGCTGCTGACAACTCCGGAGTCACTATACCACCCACAGCATGGCACTCCTTGACGCGCTCAGCGTGATACTATAATAAGAATACAGCCGTATGAGATACATTATCTGATAGTCTTATGCATGATGCACATGTATACCATGTTCTTTTCCTCTTTGAACCTGTAATCAAATTTCTCGAGACCATTGACTAGGACTTGGGCACATTCAATCAGGTTTTTGTATACAGTAGGTCGCCATGTTTCCAGCTCGTCAGTAGAATAGCCGTTTTGGTGGATGATTTTCATTTGTTTTACGATCGTGGATTTTCCTGATTCACCGCTACCTACGTATGCCCATGCATAGATACATATCAGAAGCTGCAACAAATCTTTATAGCTTATAAAGACAATACCGAGAAGCAAAATCTTGAGTTCGCGTCTGATACGTTGTGAGTC
This sequence comes from Lichtheimia corymbifera B2541, assembly GCA_000697475.1. Taxonomy (NCBI): domain Eukaryota; kingdom Fungi; phylum Mucoromycota; class Mucoromycetes; order Mucorales; family Lichtheimiaceae; genus Lichtheimia; species Lichtheimia corymbifera. The sequence goes on from JNEU01000776.1 coordinate 78,087, forward strand.
TTCTTCTAACATGCGATCAATAGCTTGGCTGTGGTTGCGTTCAGCGCGTTTTTCGGATGATGCACAAAGGCCCATTGTGTATGGAAAAGGAAAGGAGTGAAGATGGTATAAAGTAACAGGGGAACGAGGGCAAAAAGAGAGAAAGATACATGATAAAGGAGAAACAGGGTTTTTTTTTATTTTTTTGCACAGGGATGAAAGCAACATAAGATTGGTGTGCTCGCAAGGAGAAAAAGTGATCGCTTTGTATTCCCAAAAGTCTATGTAGCAGAGTAGGAGGAGGAAGGAGATTGGGGGTCTGTGTATGTGTGTGTCGTGTACGTATGCAAGTGCCAATCGAGGACAAGGGGGGAAATAACAAAAATGGTGATCTTCCATCATCCAGATTTGGTTCGCTCGGCATAATCCGCCCAGCTTCCAGGGTAATTGTATACGCTGTTATATAGAAATACATCATCAGTTTGGTATCTTGGCCATGGTCATGATTCTAACTTACCGCGTGTACCCAATATCACGCAAGAAATCCGCCGCTTTGTTGGATCGGATACCAGCTTGGCAGTAAAGAACAACTTCGTCTCCCTCACTTGGCTTGTCGAATCCAAATTCATCCTCGAAATCCTCTTCTGACATACTCCATGCTACGAGAAATTTGCTCTACATACATTCATGCATGAGATCTTCCATACCTATCTTTTTTCCTTTTTCAACATTGACTTACCAAGGGAACATTTTTTGCCGATGGGATGGACCCTTGCAACAATTCATTAGGCTCTCGGACGTCAATAAGGTGGATGTTCTACGTACATGATTGTATAAGTGATCCGAGTTTTCCTTTAGTAATAAAGCACTTACCTGCTTGTTATCTTTTATGATCTTTTGAATATATTCATAGTCAACAGTATTGTTCTCGGTAGCTGCAGTGAAACGACGCGTTGCGACCAATGCACTTCGTTGCCAAGCGATCGGCTTCAATTGACTCGACAATGCGACTGATGCTGCTTGACGAATAACACGAGGTTGGTGTCTCAGGATATTGTGTCGTAAGACGTTGGAACAAGCGGTTCTCATGAGGTTGGGCAAACTCATAGTTGTTTCTTGGGAAGAAGAGAATGGAAACTGGCTGTTGAGAATTACCTGAGCATATATCAACCCAGCCAGCTACTGCCGGTTGGCATGACTACCACACCAATTGTGGAAATAAACACCACACGCCTGAAGCACAATGCATTTCAGAATGTATATGGATCAATATGGGCATCCAATGCTATATCCCAGCTGTGTACATTGAACTATGCAGTCGATCTGGTTGAAAACAAGCGTGGCAAGCGTGACCAAATATTACATGTCAATACGAAATAGCTTTTCTGCTTTATGTGGACTCAATTGAGGTATCTTATCATTTCAAAGAGTAAATATAACTAGGATAACGCTTCTTTTTATTGTATAATCAACAAGCTATCTGGTTTGCATGATATGGAGGAGATGGATATAAATGGCAATCAGCACCACCGCGTGCGGGCTCTTCTTGACTGCTTTTCCACTTCTTGCCTACTCACCACAGCTTTACCCTTCACCGTCAACGATCTCCACAGCCCACAATGTCAAGCAAGGTGCAAAAAATTATGGTCCAACCTATCGTATGTATACCAAAAGCGTAACCATAGCACGGAATGTCACTCGTTAACTAATTCGTCTTTCTTGTCTTAGAACCTGATTTTCAGGTATCTGCAAAACGTAAGCCATCCCACTCATCTATCGCTTCAACTGCAAGAGACTTACACAATCCTATTAGAAAACAAGAGTGCAGATTTGGTTGTTCGACAAGGCTGATATGCGAATCGAGGGTCAGATCATTGTATGTTGGGGAAGCGTCATTCAGAAAGAGGGTGTGTCGAAAAAGCAAGCAAGCAACTCATTCACGTGTCTAGGGCTTTGACGAGTTTATGAACTTGGTTTTGGATCAAGCACAAGAAGTGACGACTAAGGAAGGTGGCACCAGAAGAAACATTGGTAAGAATACAGTGCAGGATTTGGTTTTGAAGGAGGATACCTTATTGACATCCGTGGATCGTTTTGCTAGGTCGAATCATGCTCCGAGGAGACAATATCACGTTGATACAAGCGACTGGAAACTAGCGTGACTCAGATAGCCATAAAGCATATATGACGAACCAGAAGGGATTGCATCATTAGGAGAAATATATCTTTGTTATGAAAAGCATTGTGATTGACATCTTCTTGGTTGCATGGTGGTGTTGGGTGACAGGGATCAGGCAAAAAGTGGCTGTGATTTGTAACGTGGGCCCTTATGCATTGTATTCTTTCCCCCTTTTATTAAGCTCATATATGCCATCATGGTAGATATCTCGGCCAACAACCGTTCTTTACACTCCAACATCTTGCTAATGTCAAGGCTCTATATAGGGTCAAGACCAATCTACTCAAAAACACGATCGTCTTCACGACATCACGGAAGCTGGTAATTGCTTTGATGGTCCTTGTCACTCATTCGCAAGTTGACTTGTCGTGCCTGTAGATATGGCTCTCTCTAGCGAAGCAAGCAGTGGTAACCATGGCAACTACACTATTGGGAGTCTTATTAACGCGCAAAAGTATAGTGATTGAAGGCTCTCAAGCTCGAAATGCTGTTGCAGGAGACGATGGTGGTTCCGATAAGGTAACGTAGCATTACATATGGCTCAAATATCAAGCAACTCATGCATCCATACATCAAAGGGGATTATACAAGTCGTACATGGTGCAGGCGATGATGGTCAAGAAGAAGAAATATTGAGATTACAGCAAGTTAAGCGAGTAAGCAAGCGACCAATGTCAATGATGCCATATTTTTATCTCATAGCTATCTATGTAGTTTACACCTCTTGTACGAGAGAATGATCGTGGTTTTGGTCTTGATGGATTACTTGGCATTACTGTCGGTAACAGGTCATCATCGAACGCTTCACAAGAGCAAACCAATAGGATGGAAAGTAAGCAACTTCATCACTGCTGCTCAAGCTTGAAAGGATTACTAAACCATCGAATTGCATGTTATCTAGTTGATCCGGAGCCATTGGCTGATACCCTTTTCCGTTTATACCAACATACCGAAGCTTATAAGAGTAAAATGTGTGAGCGACAGGTATGTACTGCGAGAGAAATTGTACGTTAGATGGATGTTGATAATGCCTCCAATATAGAAATGCCTGCATGATCGAATACAATACGCTGAAAGACTCAGCCAGCAAACTACACAAGCACTGATATTGGCGCTGAATCAGGCCAAGAATGCGAATGAGAGGATACCAGAGATCAAAGCGTTGACAACCCATGCTGAGAAGGCGCAAGGATCAGCCAAGAAGATAATGGAAGGATTGAACAATATCAACAGCTATCTCGCATCCGATGATCAACTAGACAATGCAGCATTTGAAACGCGGTGGCCGGTGCTGTCCCCACTTTTGAATACCACAGTAGATACCAACAATATAGAATCAACGATGGATGTGTCATCCTGACATGTTGTCAATATGCCGCCACCACTGATTACAAATAAACTTTCAGTATGACAAGATAGCGTGTGAATACACTTTTGCTGGAGATCACTTTATTTGTATCCTACTACTCTTTCTCTCCTCTCTTCTACAAATATGAAAATAGCAGCTGTTCAGGTATTTTCCTTCTCCATTGCAGCAAGGCAAATGGACCTAATGAGACCCCCCCATGCGTAGTATTGCATCGACCACGACGATCCCCATGGCAACTGGTCGCGTATCGAAGACTATATCAACAAAGCCAAAAGTCAAGGCGTGGACTTGGTTGTTTTCCCAGAGTAATACCAACCATGTCATTATCTTCATCAAGGCTATGTCCAGTTAACGGTTTCAAATAGGTACATTATTGGTGGTCCTGGTCCTGAAAGGGCAACTGGAAAGGAGGCTTGCGAACGTTTCTGCAGCTTGGCAAAGCAATATGATCTTGATATCGTATCGGGAACCATTGTTGAAAACGATCCGGAAGACGGCAAACTGTATAATTGCGCTTACTACATTGACAACCGTGGCCAAGTCTTACTGGAATACCGCAAAGTGCATCTTTGGCATCCTGAACGAGATTACTTGCACCAAGGTAAACCAAACATTGAATGGCTATAAGCAATCATGCTGATTTGTATATCAGGCAAGCATGGATTTGGTACTACCAAGAATAGATTTGGGATCACTGTTGGCATGTGCGTATGCTGGGACATTGCATTCCCTGAAGGTTTCCGACATATGGTATTCAAGGATGGTGCTCAATTAGTGATTGCGCCAGGTAAGTCAGATCATCATTCCATGCCATATGGCACAGCATGAGTTTTAACAATAATATTTAGCTTATTGGACATTGGAGGATGCTGGTCCTATTGGTCAAGGCCACAACGCATACAGTGAATCGGCGTTCCTTGATTCTGTTGTTCCCGCACGTGCGTTTGAAAATGAGATTGCTATGGTGTTTTGCAACGTAGGTGATCCCAACGGTGAGGGACAACGAAAAAGTCCATTTGGTGCCTCAGCTGGATGTACCCAAATTGCAGTTCCTTTCAAGGGTGTGATCGCTCATTGTGCAGCACGTACCGAAGAGATGATTGTGGCCGATGTTGATGTTGAAACATTGACACGTGATGCGGAAACAGTATACAAGGTGCGAGAAGATTGGATCAAGGGCAAGATATTTGGTGGCAGTCCTGCATACGAAGTCGAGTCTATCGTCAAACCTAGTAGCCAATAGTGATGATCTCCATAGTTTCATGGTTTATTTTAATATATATAATTGACATATGCAAAGGAAATGAGAGGGTTGGGACTTTTTTATGTGGAAGTGGCACGCTTGTTGACATAAAGGTTCATGCCATTCTTCATAGGAAGGGTAAGGGATACTTGGTATGTGATCTCTTGGCCAGGAACCAAGGTGAATTCATAACGTCTGAGCAAAAAGATGATAGCAACAAGAGCTTCAAGAGTAGCAAGATTTTGACCTATATATCACATTTAGTTGTACTGCTATATACATTCAGTAGGAAACATCATCATCGCTTACCAAGGCAAGTACGTGGACCAGCATGGAAAGCAGGCCATTGTCCTTGTGATTCTCTACGTAGTTCGCCTTCGGGAGTAATCCATCGTTCGGGTTTAAATTGCTTTGCATCAGGTCCCCATACTTTTTCAGAGCGACCTTGAGCCCAAGGATCCCAGACCACGTAGTCGCCCTTTTTGATGTTGGTGCCATCAGGCCACACATCATCATTAAGTGCATATTTTTGGTTTGCTGGTACGGAGGGATGAAGACGTAGTACCTCATAGAATCTATAAAGGTAACCATGTTAGAAAGCCGTTGTGCTTTTACAAAACTTGAAAAACGTACACTGCATGGGCATATTTCATATCCTTGATCTTTTCGTAAAGTGCACGGGCATCACCTTCAACGTCATCGGTGATGAATTCATTGATTTCTTGAACAAGCTTGTATTCAATGCGAGGGTGGCAGCAAAGGTTATAGAAGGTCCATGATAATGCTTGGGCTGTTGTGTCTCTTCCGGCAATAACAAAGTTCAACACGATATCACGCAACTAAGGATCAATATAGATCAGTGGATTGTTATATATGCAGACGTGTATATTATTACCTCGGCGTTACTGAGTTCTTCACCATGTTCATTTAAGGCGTTCATGAAACGTGAAAGCAAATCATGGTGCACTTCACCTTTGGCGAGCTGAGCACGGCGACCTTCAATAACATCGTTGGCAAAGGAATCAATAACATTCAAATGGTCCTGGATCGATTGCTTCCAAGGATGCATCAAATTCTGAATTTTCTCGGTGACAGGCCAAAGAGGATTGACAAAGCGTTGGAAAGAATTCATTTGACATTCGTCAAAGGAAGCAGCAAATGGCACCTTTTCCTTGCTGCTAAGAGCGTTAAGCTGCACGCCAAAACCAAGCCTGTTAAATCCACCAGTGTTAATATGGGCATGTGTATATAGCAAAAGGGATGGTTACTTACAAGATGAATGAGTCCAAAGTAAACTTGAACATGACATCATGGAAATCAACAGGCTGGCCATCTTCGCAAGCCTTGTCAAAGATCAACTTGTTCATGAAATTGATTTCCTGAATGAAGACACTACGACGAATGAGAACATTGTATCGACAGATGAACGCATGATCATGTAGCTTACTCGGTGAAATGGTCTCTGAAGTTTCTCACTATATAATATATGTAAGTGTCTGCGTATCAAAGCTTGGAAAAGAGATATTACGAACCATTGAACACGACCGAGGCTGTTTTACGTTGATATTTCCAATGTTCTCCATTGGCATTGAAGATACCATGACCGAGGAGGTCGGTAGTTGCATGGCTGAATTGGGGTCCTTTGACATAGTTTTCGAAATTGTCTATGTAGGATAATATCGGTTTGCATTAAAATTTGCATGATTGCTATCATTAGGTAATTTAGCGTTACCTTTCAAGATCCTTTCAACGTTGCGTGGGTCGATCGTCACGATACTGCGAGGAATACCAAGTGCCGATGATGTGCTTTTTTTATACATGATGTCGTGAGTGTGATGTTGTTGATGATGAGTATTGCAAATAATCTTACGAGGTCAATGTATCCTGTAATTCGAAGCCTTCCAGGAACATGTGATGGATTCGTTCCTTATTGGCAATGAGTGTGGGAAGAATGCCAACCAAAGGCCAGCCTTTGGTATATGGGATGCCTTCTCGGTGCTCGTCAAAGATACCGCGGTCTGGATATTTTAATGCAAGAAGACCAAGAACGGCTGCTGTGGCGCCTCCAATAATGCCAGCTTTCTGCAACACTGGGTTATTCTTTCGATCACCGAGCAAAGACATGAGTGAAAAAGGATGATTTGCATTTTCAGCAATGGGCCACCTCCCCTCTTTTATATGCACGAATCATCTCCGACATGGTGACACGATGTTATACCCCACACCTTTTTCATTGATATTGGTCGCTCTATGAACATGGACCGTCTCACCTTACTTTTACATTCTAAATCATCGTCCGTGATGCTAGTATCTCTAAAGTCCACCACGGAATGCACTTATTGACCATGTATACTGGTATCTCTTTTAATGGACTGTGTAATGCATAAGCATAAACCATACAATTATGGTGAATAAAAGCTTGCCTAATCATGTGCGATCGGCTGTCGACATGCATTTTATGTCAAACCTTTTTGCTGTTTTAATAAAAGTACGCTATTTGGAGTGGATGATATAGCTAACTTTTTGTATCTTTTGCAACGTAAGCGATATACGATTATGGTTGATTGTATCGAGACAATGAAATCCTAAACTACGTACTACTGAGCACCCAACAACAACGGCTTTGCTGTTTATTTATATTTATAACCCCCATCATAGAGAACCATTTCTTGACGAAGGGAGGTCCGGTGCATGCATGTTTGTACCCATGTATCATTGGAGCCAAAACAATGGTGCAATGACTACCTGGAAACTATTCACTTTGGGAATCATATCTTTGTGACACATTTTTGGGGCGTGTCATATGCGTTTTGCACCCAAGCACGTGGAAAAAAGCTGTCAGGCCAACGCATGACAGGACATATGAAAACAAGCCTTTTCTTTCATTGCCACCACAATTACATACATAGAATGGCCCACCCCACCTCAGTTCTTTTGACTTTTGACATGCAGCACAAATATCATTTTACACCTTTCCTTGTGATTTCTGTAACAAAAGGCCATGTGGAATAGCCCCAGCAGGAAATTATTTTCATGGCGGAGGACGACAGCTCTTTCAGTCTTTTCGACGATCTCACAGCCGATGAGCAAGCTCTAAATCAGAAACGGCAACAATGCATGCGTGAAAAGGCAATCGAACGTTTACAGCAATTGCCCAGAGAACCCTGTCGACGTAGTCTTCAAGAGAATCGGCTTGTTTTCAGTCATGCTCGACAAGATCGCTTTCAGTTTCCTCAAAAGACAACACAATTGTTTACACCCGCTGAATGCAACGGTATCCTGGATACATGTCGCAAAATGGTTGGCTGGACGACTCAACGGCATTCGGCTTTTCCAACGACTGACATTCCAATCAAGGGGACGGCGTTGGCGTACCTTGTTGACATGATCAAACAACGCCTTTTCCCGATGCTCGGAGACCATTTTGGGTTTGATGCATGCAGGGATCTTGCTTTCCGCGACATTTTCATTGTCAAGTATTCAGCATCATCTCAACGCGGGTTACAAGCACATACCGATGGATGTTTGATGAGCTTCAATGTCTTACTAAGTCATCCGGATGACTTTGATGGAGGTGGTACTTGGTTCGAATCCATTGACAGCGTCGTACAACTGGCTCAAGGAGATTGTGTGTATCACGATGCCCGCATCATGCATCAAGGCATTGACATTACACGAGGCGAACGATACATTCTGGTGGGCTTTGTAGATACCGTTGATACTATAACCAAAGATGCTCGTGCTATTAGAGATAGACAGCACAAATAAAGTGGATCCTCTTGTACCCCATACTACCTTGGATAATGGATAATATTGGCATGCTATAGCTGAGGGCTACTTGCTGCTGCACCATCTAGAAGCTTGTGGAACAAATATATGGGATTCCGGCATCCTTTGTTGTTATGATCGTCCCTTCATATGCAAAAACAATGTGACCTGTTCTCTGCAGGTGTGCATGATGTTGTATACCGCCAACATGCTAATTTCATCTCATCTCTTGGGTGGATACGTATGCAGCACAGCACATGATGTAGAGGCTTGTAATGGCAAATGACAGCATAAAGAGATGGAATCGGAGGTGGATACCTAGAGATGGCATGCATTTTTGAAAACGCTTCCGTGGTCAAATATGGTAATTGTGTCCTAACTTTAGCATAAGGGTTTCTTAGAACACATAGAAGCAGTAAAATTTACACACGGCAGTAATGTATATCTTGGCGTGGTGTCAGATGCAATTGAATGATAATACGAGGACGATTTTACGTTTATTTAGTATGATATAAGGATTTATAGTAATGGGGAGATGTAGTTATATAAGTGAAGGGATGATGCTTAGGACAATAGAGCAATAGCTGCAGAGAAACCCAAGCCGAGAGCAACCATGGTAGCAGGATGTGATTTAGCACTAGCATTCTCTGGATTCGTTTCTTCTGGATTGGCAGCTGAGGATGACTCGGAGGATGAGATGGAAGAAGAAGGGATAGAGCTACTGCTACTGCCGCTTGCAACAGCGGAACTCGATGGAAGAGCGCTTGATGAAGCTGACGATGGGACAGCAGAAGAGCTTGCAATGGCACTGCTACTAGCCACAGAAGCACTACCGGATGAAGCAGCAGTCGATGACGAGGCAGCTACAGGTTTGGATTGGTATGAGCAATTGTATGGGAAGCGTGTATAAATACTTACATGATGAACCAGTAGCAGCTTCAATGGTAAACTGAGGGCTGAAACCCAAATCAGGCGATGTTCCAAAGATAAGAGCGTCTACATAAGAAGAAAGGAAGTGAAGGTTAGAGAAACCGGGTATACGAAAAAAGGAGAGGTGAACCCTGTCATATGTTGGCAGCCTCCTTGTCGTCTCCTAAACTTATCAAACACAGGGATACTTACAGTCTGTGCCAGCAGTAGTGTTTGCAGGAATTGACCAAGTATATGAACCTGCTCCAGCATCCACGTTACTTGCGATTACATCAAGGCGTTGAAGATTGTTAGGGTCGCCGTGGGCAAGCACAATTTGGCTGATAGTATCCACAGTTGGGTTTGTCCTAGATTGTATCCAACAAGGAGAGTGTGTGTGGGTGAGTGTTGTTGGGTGGTGTGGATTACAATCCATCAATTTGGGAAGAGAAGAAACTTACCAAGTAATCAAAGCATCTTTGCCAGCAGTATAAGTTGTACCTTCAATGGGTGATGTGACGGAAAGGATGCCTGTGGATTGAGCCGAGATAGTAGAAACAGCAAGAGCAGCAATGGCAGCGACGATGGACTTCATTGGAAAAGAAGAATACTGAGGATTAGTAGTGAAAGAAAGAAATACAATATGCAGCCGAGAAGCGCGCTTTTTATGCCTCCATGCGACAAAAAGGGTAATTCCCTGTATCCTGGCAACCTTGGTAGATAAACATCAACTCCGGCTATGCATGAAGGTGGTTTGCTGCTTGGCAACTACTTCCGACGATTTTAGAGAGATCACGCGCATCCTTGGCTGTTGCACCAACTTTACACTGTGTGCTGCTTTGTGATGCCCCAGAAAAAAAACCCAGCCCACACACATTATTCGCTTTTCCCCTCTCTCTCTCTTGTTTTCCTTCTCTTGTATACCCCAATCACTTATGATAGCTTCACAGCCACCTGATCCTTCCCAAGACATTGCATCTCATATCGACAGCAAAGATGACCCCATTGACGACTTGCAATTTGAACCTGACGAGTTCTCTGAAGAAGACGTGTTGCCATTCCTGTTACAGGCACAAGATATCATTGCAAAGTTGGAATCGAGAGTGGTCGATCTAGAAACGGACTTGTCGGTACGTGTGTTTGAGTGGTTGCCAAGCAAGGGAGTGTTGATATTGATGATAGAGTAGACGATCCATAGGAAATATGAGCATGATCGACATGATTGGTTGGTTGGATTATCACAAAAAGATCAGTACATCCACCATCTCTCCAACAAGTTACAACGACTCGAGTTTAATGGGAAAGAAGCCATATTGCTGTTGACGGATACATTGAATGATGCACAACTTGATGAATCGGCACAATCCAACTTGACACTTGCACTGAATTATCTTCGACAAGCTCATCTCACTTCTACACCACCTGCTGATCCACCGGTTGATTTCCCTGATATCGCAGGAGACGATCTTGAAGAGGGTGAATTGGAACGGCGTGCTGCTGCAGCAAATGAATGGCGAAAACAAGAAGATCCTGCAGGGTCGCTGCGTGTTTCACAGTGGGCTCAACAGCAGCTGCTAGTCGGATTAGAATCATCCACCCAAGATGGATCTCAAATTGATGCGGAACAGTTTTCTACAACCACATCCCTTTCATCCATGACACGAATGCCATCGAATGAAGGTCATCCGCCAGTCAATAACAACAACAACAACAATACTGTCACAACCCGTGGTGCCGGTAGTAGTACTGGTAGTGGGGTACCATTGCCATCATCCGAGAATACGTTCTGTGGCAACTGCAGGCAGCTACTTGCACAGCTAGATCAACAAATCGAGCAAAAAGCATACATGAAACGCGACTTGAATAATCTTGCATCGGCACTTTCTGATGAGGAACAACTACGGTTCAGCGTGGAAGAAGTCAAGGAATCTTTGGAGGAGGATATTCAAGATGTGACAACATCGTTGTTCAAGTTGTTGAATTGTATTTTGATGGATGAAGTCATGGATCGTGAAGGACTCGTACAACTGGATCGGGAAACCAACGGAAAGCTAACCGATGTACTCCGAGCCTGGGATGTCAGGGAGGAACGCCTGCGTGAAATCAAGGAGCAACTTGTCGAGTTGGATGCAGCTGTACATCAAAGTAGCAACGCTTCCGATCGACTAAACCATTATGCACGCGATGAAACAACCACTACAGCAATGCCACGTTTGAGCATGATTCGACATAATCCTCGCTTTTCTTCTCCAGGATCGCCTTTGGTACCTTTAAGCGAAGATGAAAGCACTCATGGCATATTGGGTAGCTCTACAACCAATCGCCCAGTTCGTATTGATGGCCTTGTATTCGATGAATTCCAGGAACATGTCAAGACATTGTCAGCATCATCATCTCATCTTGCAAGTATGTCAACTCGATTCATGAAACGGGTGCTTGCCGAAGATGTGGATCCATGTCTATTTCAAAACACGACTTCGCTTTGGTGGAAATCCCCATGGTTCAAACGCAAATTGACAGACGCCATCGCCCATAATCGATGCGAGATTCAATACTGGAATTCTCACAACACATCTTCTTCGGCACTTTCATCATCATCGTCTTCTTGCTCACCTGCTACAAGCCATATCAGCACCTCTTCAGCTAATGGTGCCACTCATCATCATCCATCAGCACCTCGGACAAAATGCACATGTTGTGGCCACTTGCGTATATGCGAGTTCCGCATGCGCTTGCATGGTCAACCATCTCAAAAGCCTGCTCCTTGGTTACCTCTTGATCGTTTCTGCAGAGATAGAATCGTAGCCGTATGCGACTTTTACTCTTTCATTTCATATTTGCGTCAAGGTCATATGCAAAAGTCTCCCGTTCTACACATGTTCAAGCATTGCATGCATTATCGTCGGCGTATGAGCATTGCTCGTGTTGGCTGTCTCGAACTCTTTGATGATGACACCTCTTCACCTTCTCGCCTCACATCGCAATACCAATCGAAGCGACGTTCTCGAAAACGTGAAAGCCTTGTCCTTGATCATTCTGGTAGTGGTAGCGATTCTGGCAGTGTTGTAAGCATCACGGATATTCAAGGTCTCGGTGGAACAAGCCAGATTGTAATCGTGCACTGATTTATACCCCTCCCCCTCCAATGCCTCTCTGCCCATTTTTATTCGTTTGATATCTTACCAATTATACACATACATGTTGTTAAAACAAAGAATTCAGGATCTTGGTATCCGTTGTAATCTTACATGACAAAGACTAAAATGGGCAGTGATACAAATGTTGAACAAGGGTGGAAAAGCATAGGATGTACATGTATTCATGAAACATTGTATCACAGCTCAATCTTAAACAGAGAATGAATTAAAAGCCTACCATGTAGCAAGCTTATTATATAACAAGCACTATGATGGTCATCATCATTCTCGAATTGATATATTGCAATACACCAAGCGTTCCACAACCACCCCTTCCTTTCATCATCTATCAGTACATGAAGTACTGCAGGAAGCTGTGACAAAAGAATAAAAGCATCTTAATATGATGACATAATGATGCAATCTCGCTTTCCAATCCTTCAAGTTTCTATCCCCCTTTCAATCCAGAAAGCAGCAAGTGATCCATATCTTACACATATGAACTGATTGCAGTGTTTTAAATATTACGTTGAATTCAACGAAGAAGTCGAAGAATAGCACATGGTAGTATGAGTGTTTATCGAGTAAGTATGGTTGAGGGGAACAACATTGTAAATTGAATAAGCTACGGGTGAATCACATCTAGTCAACAGGGATAATTGTGCCATTGTATTCTGGTTGCTGCCGTCATAAACACCCTTCATACGTGATTGTAAAATAGTTGGTGCATGCATAGACTTGAGTATTCCAATAGTATCCATGGCTGTAAAGCACCTTTCGCCAGAATATAATCCATTTCTTCAATTCCATCCAATCCATCATCATCCTCAGCCGTAACCATGTGCTCGTTCCTGCGGACGACGCGCCAAGTAACCAAAGCAACGTTCCAGGACATCCCACCACTGCACTTGATTGCATCCATCTATCAAATCCACCATGTTGTTGAAACTAGTCATGTGATCGTTGCTGGTGTGCTCCCTTTTCCTCACGCCTGGCATTTGGTCAATCCTTCTTAGTCATCTTCCTTCGCAGCTCATCCAGGCGAAGATTGTTTGTATTGCGGTTGATTTAATAGCTGATATGACATCCCATCCATTGGAATCCGTATGTGTCAAAGCACGTTGCTGCAAGTAACTTAAGACAATGGAGTAAAGACCGTGCTAATAGCAACAGCTGTTATGTTTTGTCGCGGCAGAGAAGTGTGCAAGAGCGTGTGTTGTAGTAGAGTGACAAGGCTGTGAATGCTGTTTGAGACAATGAAGTAAAGACCTTGCTGATAGCAACTGCTCGAATGAATGCTGTTACGATTGGCCGTGGTTGAAGATTGTATAAAAGAAAGTGGAGAGTCAAGAAACGCGGGTGTTTTCGTGGGGTGCATACGCCATGGACTTCCATTCAGTCAGAGAAAATTGGATCAAGACAATCGTAGGCTTGACATGATGGATTGAAGCAGGACAATCGTTCGCAGGTTGTAGTTGTACTTGAATGGGCAGCAGTTGAGAATGGGAGGAAGGAGGCAAGAGGTTGGGAGTGGAAGACCAGGAAATTTAAGTAGGTCGAGCTGTCAGACACCATCTGATGACTCCATGCATACTGTAAATTAATCCATGATATTGAGATTACCTCTCTCGAACCTGAAACTTTCACACAAGATGCTCTTCGACATGCTGATCAACTTTGTCTTAATAAAGAACCCACACTTCATTCAAAGATTTTGAATGGGAGGGTATAATGTGGGGTTTACTATGATCGGCGGAAATTCCGCACCCACCCGGATCCATTGAAATGCCAAACAGTATGCATAATCTTGGGATTCCCCATCTTGCACTTGAAACTTGGTAAGAAGGTCCTCTAAGTCATTCTGATCAACTCCATTCATTTAAAAACTGTATGCTTCATTATGATCTTTCAATGAATCGGGCGGCCCAAATATAGGGGTGACGAGGGAGGGACGGAGCGCAAGTAGGGTGTATAGTGCACACCCCCCGCCGTTGTCCACCCCCATCGTGAAACTTGGTCAGGCCGTGGGCTTCGACATGCTGATCAACTTCATTCAAATAAAAACCACATGCTTCATTGTGACAATTAAAAAGGGGGCGCCCGACGATGGATGGACCGGATTATATATAGGGTGGACGGCCCGTAACCTTGATATTGCCTTTCTCGAAGTTGAAACTTTCACACAACATGCTCACTGACATGCTGATCAATTTCGTTCTCATAAAGATCTCATGCTTCATTTGAAAATTTGGAATGGGGAGGTATAATGTGGGGTTGACTATGACCGACGGAATTTCCGTACCCCGCCCGAATCCATGAAATGTCATTTAGTATGCATAATCTTGGGATTCCACACCTGGAACTTGAAACTTGGTAAGAGGGTTCTCTGAGTCATGCTGATCTACTTTATTCATATTAAAACCACACCCTTCATTGCGAGAACATTGGATGCGAACAGCACAAATATAGGAGATACGATGGATGGACAGTTAATGACCCCCGAGACTGTCCACCTCGATCGTGAAACTTGCACACATGGTGCTGTCGGCCACGGCGAGCAACTTTGTTCTCATAAAGACCTCAAACTTCACCATGAAAATGCTGAGAAACAGGTACTTTTATGTTTTACCCATGCTCGCTGTAAACGCGATGGAGTTGCTGTCTCCTAATGGATGGTGTCGATGCATTAACTGAAAGTTGAGAACTGAGTGGAATGGCACGTGGTGGTTACACACGCATGTACTTGACAGGTTGCTGCACAAATGGATGACGATGATGGTTGTCTTTTGGAAGGTACGTAAGTAAACAACGTCCAATAATGAAGATGTGCCAAGAGGTATGTTGTGTAAAGCAATAATGGTTCCATGTCACATTTGTATGTAGGAGGAGGTCGACTTGCATAAACCAATTTGTATATGTCAATCCAGTAAATTAATTTAATGTGCACGGACATGTCAGTAAGGCATATTGATGGTTCCCTCGTGCTGAAACTTGATGGAGGGATGACTTCACTTTTTCTCTCAAGGTCATCATCCCATTCCTCCTTATTGTATCACAAAAGGCGTATACTTCTTGCATGACCGTTAACAGGACCATCTTTATTATTCCATCTTCGAAGCAATATTTATTTCATCTAGCTACCTTACTACCATTACCGTCGTCGTCATCCGTCATCATTCGTACTGGTACTTGTACTCGTCAGCAGTCGTCACAATATCCAAGGCACACAAGTAGTAAAGAATGGGATCTTGAAAGCTTCCTTTGAACCTTGTTGCCGTTATCATCATTGTTGTCGATCTCGTTGGTCGTTATCATTGGCATTGTTGTGAATGTGGTAATCATCGTCATTGCCGTAATATCGTAACAATCGTGATCGTCATAATCATCGTGATCGTCGTCTCTATAAGTCAAAAGCAGACAAATTAGATAACCTGATAACGGGAATGATGACGATTTAATATACCATTAGGCGATCCTCTCCCAGGAAGAAAGCAAATCAGAAGGAATTCATAAACCAAATCACCACCATACGAGCTACACCGGGAGATCCCTTGTTCTTGAGAAAGCACTGCACAAATCATGCAAGACCAGTTCCATCCATGGTAAGGAAGGACATCACTTAGGTAGAGCCCAGGTTCATAGTTGTCCTCACTCGTCCTCTCCAAAGAAAGAATGATCTCAATCCTCCGCCTCATGAAAAGAAATCTTCAAAGGGAAAGAACGAGCCTATAACGAGAAGAGCATGTTGGTTTGTATTGATGTCAACATATTCACGGCCGGGCTGTTGCAAATCCCCTTTTACCTCAACACGGGAGACCATGCTCTTCCAAAAACCCATCGTCATCGACCCATCAACACTCCATAGAGTCCTGGACGTGTTCCAAGAAGCTTTTCCAGCAACTGGCTAATGCGAGCGACGCAGCGACCACTTGATACAGGCTGGGAGTCGAACCCAAAGAGAAATGATGCCCAAAGCTGCACTGCCTGATCAAATAAACCTATACAGTTCATTATTAGCACACATATACAATAAACGCCTTTTCATTGTTCCATTGCACTTGCCTTTTCCATATGCACAGAGACCCTTTGTTTTTGGATACTGGAAACTGAAAAACCATGGTGTAGCGTAGTTGAGCCGAAACAAGACGCCATACGAGTCAACTTCTTGAAACCAAAGCTGCCCTCTATACAAGCTAACACGTCAATGGCTTGTAATGCTGCAACATTGTACTATGAATGTACCTGTCGGCGCTCAGCGTAAAGCGGGGATAGCAACGAACAGAGGAAGCAACGATATCGCCATGGCTACAACCACCCGCCATGTGCTTGGATACACTACACTCACTGTCCATGGATATTCACAGCTGTATTAATATCTCACAATCAATAAGAGCACTTTTT
Source organism: Lichtheimia corymbifera B2541 (assembly GCA_000697475.1). NCBI lineage: Eukaryota > Fungi > Mucoromycota > Mucoromycetes > Mucorales > Lichtheimiaceae > Lichtheimia > Lichtheimia corymbifera. Next base: position 95,072 of record JNEU01000776.1, read on the forward strand.
ATAACACATTACCTGATGGAATGCCGTGAATGGGATAAAAGTAGAGGTGAAGAGAGCTTTTGGCTCAGCTCTTGAAGGAAGTGGAGCTGCTGCTGGTCCCCAAATTAAAAATTTACTTCAAATTGCGAGACATTGAGCTCCCAAATAATATGCTGTTTCCACCTTCATCGCTTGGTGGTGGTGGCGAGTCTATTACTAGAGCAAGCTACTACATACTACACTTCACACCATCAGCAGCAATGGCTTCTTGACAGATTTTCCGAATTGGGAAGGTGCTGCACCCCTATCTCTTTATTACCGTATACTTTCAGAGGGGAACGTGTGGTGTTGGGTGTAACGCGTATCGCGGTTGCTGTGGAAACAGCGGAATCAAAACGTAGTACCGCAACGACCATCGCTCATCATGAGCGATATGTAATGTGCCTTCAATGATGACAAAACTTTCATTTGGTTAAGACACTACTGAAAGAAAGATGTAGATACACTGTACTACGACGGTATCTGAGAAGCACATATGCATTTTTCATACAGGTAATAAGAACCAGGCACACAGACGAGGAGATAACAATTGGATTATGCTGGTTTTGCTACGTTCAATTTGACATGACAAGACAAGTGGTGCATTAACAAGTTGATTGGAAATAGCAGGCTTTCTTTATTGCTGCAGATGATGGTCATTTTGCATTTGGTTTAGTGCATGCCAATATCCTCTCTCATGAAAGCGTCTGAAGATGGCTCACGGCCAAGGAAGTCTATCAAAAGGTCCATTCCATCCCTGTTGCAATGCAATATAAGATTAATTTCTGGAACCGATTCGTATGAATAGGATATACTTACTTGCTGCTACCCTTTTCCAAAATGCATTTGCGATAAGAGTATCCAGTCTTGGGTGAAAGCGTATCAGATTCAAACTTGGAATAGAACATGTCGCTGGAGAAGACCTTGGACCACATGTAGCCATAATAACCTAGAGTTATACACCAACTGATGAGTACACAGTTTTATCCGATCCCATTCTTTGTTGCTCTCATATTACCAGCGTCATAGCCGCCCATCAAGTGACCAAATGATGCTTGACCACAAGAACCCTGTACATCATAACCTATTAGCGCATCCCCAAAATACAGCAACTCAACAGGCAATAAAAGTGACAAACCTCTGGTGCCTTCACCAATGAAATCTTCTCACGCAGCTCATTGTACAGCTTGGTGGTGTCGATATGCTCATCTATGGTAGTCAACGATTAGTCGCTGATAGAAAAGGAAAGGCTAAAACCTCTTACCTTCAGAGGTGTGAATCTCCATGTCATAAATACCAAAGAACAATTGGCGCAGGTTGAAGAGAGCAGCAAGGACGTTCTTGGATTTGATGATGCGATCAATCATGTCATCTGAAATGGGCTCGCCGGTTTCAAAGTGAGCAGAGAGATACTTCAAAGATTCACGGTCGTAGCACCAGTTCTCGAGCATCTACAAAGGAATCGATTTGAGTGTCACTACAATGACGTTGGCAGTAACAGAGCACAATGTCATACCTGAGATGGTGCTTCAACAAAGTCACCCTCTACGGATGTACCGTGGAATCTGGCAAACTTGGTACGGCTGCACAAGTGATGCATAACGTGGCCCTGGATTCATTGTATTTAGCATGGAATCTATTACCAATAGCACATGTCTCCACTAGACATACCAGTTCATGGAACAAGGTAACCACTTCATCGTGCTTCAAAAGAGATGGCTTGTCAGCAGTACTGTGTATACATCATTGGATTAGTGCGCATTTTGAACCGGTAGTAATAGCGATAATACATACGGCTTGGTAAAGTTGGCGACCATGGCTGCAATAGGAGCAACACGAGAGCCATCTTCGGCAATGTAGGATGGCTGCAAGGGGAAACAAGCAGCGTGTGGGTCTATAATTCCAAATTTAGTACAGGATGAAGAGCATAGAGATATTGATGCTTACATTTGTTGTCACGAGGGAAGAGATCCAAGTACATATAACCGGAAAAGCTCTTGTCCTCAACAGCATCCCAGCATTCAAACAACTGCACGTCAGGGTGCCATACGACTGCCTTCTCTGCGGGAATCTTGACAAACTTGAGACCAAGCACCTTCTCATAGATCTCCAACATCTCTATTATTGTCCTTCGTTAGTTGTCCAAGTCCACATAATAATGCTATCGTCACGTACTCTGAATAGTGGTTTCCAAGCTAAAGTACTTTTTGATCTTCTCTTGGTCAAGGGAGTACTCCTTCTCTAGAAGAATGCGCTCGTAGTAGCTGGTATCCCATGGGTTGAGCACATCATCAAACTCTTCACCGCGTGCAGCTATCAATGAAAAGATGTTGTCAGCCTCTCAATTGCCTAGGTGTGCGTGATCCAAAAAGAGATAATAACCTTTCTCTTCCTATATTTCAAATTTTAGTTATCGTCCGTGCTAGTTGTAATATCAAAACTATACCTTCTTGATCTGCTTCAAATCGGCAACATCCTTCAAACCAGGCTGACGCAACTTGGTGGCAAGATCGTTGAGGAACTATAGAAATGGGTGAGACGTTGTCCTGGTAACTAGACGGTAGTATAATCATACATTGCGGACAGCATCGACGGTCTTGGCCATCTTGACTTCGAGGACATAGTCAGCATGCGTCTTGTATCCGAGGATCTATGTAGATGTTCATAAGCATCATTCTGACATAATATAATTGATGTATAAATTATTTACCTTGGCACACTGTCTGCGAAGACGCAATGCCTATGTTCCATGTAAGTAACATTCGCAATATATCATAGCCCAGTCAATGTACCTCTTCTAACAAGACGATGTTTTCGCGATTGCGTGATTCAAATGCAGTTGCATAGGCCTTGCGAGTGTTGTCGACCTTGCAGAGCTTCAATACTAGATACATGCCTGAATCAGATATCACTGCACCCCATGTTTCCTCCCTTTTTCATCTACATACCTGGGCGGACATCTATTGGCAATAGAATAAGAAGGGTTGAATATCATCTTGCCACTAAGCGATAGCGATTAGAGCAATCACTTACCAGGATACCTGAAAGATAAAGGTTAAACATCACATGACACACATACGCACACTGCCAATGCAAGACTTACTTCATGGTCAAAATGTATTTCTTGACACCATCTTCTTCGACAGACTTGAGACCACCTGTTGATGTCAAATATGAATATCACAATATGGCTTCAATATCAAGATTTGATCTTACCCAAAAAGTCGTCATCCATGCCTTCGAGTTCTTCCTATAACGTGATTTAGATGCTATCCAGCTTATCTGGATAATCTTGATACGATACCTTGGTGAATTTGATAGCTGAAAGATGAAAATAGGATGATATGTAAATGGGATGCATCCTGAGTACATTTTTCCACGACACTTACTGCTGCTTTCATTGCTCCAATTTTTCATGTATTCAATGCCGACTTCACTCAAACGCTTACGAAGTTCCTTGAATTCGTTGCGCTTTTCTTCAGGCAAGTGCAGACCATTGCGGCGGAAGCTGCGTTCCATCTTGGATAACATACGGGCCTCTTCATGGTCAAGAGTTTTAAGGTCGGTCTTGTCGATCAAACCCTGGATAACAACGTACAAATCGTGTCGCATGGTCTGTTCAATGCTGAATTCTTCATATTGCTTTTCGGCAGCGACAGATGCATCACGAATAGCAGCGTCAGGGGAAATTTGACTCAACGAACTCACGAGCTGGATCTTGCCTATAGTAAATGGTTAGCAGCTTTTATAGAATATGGAACGTATTATATATTACCAGATAAGGTGTTTTCAATACGAGCAAGCTTAGGCACAATGTTCTCGTAAGTGCGATCCTCTGGCTTGAGAGCTGCAATCTCATTGTTGACACGAAGCTCCTCATCAATAATATCCTTGGTGATTTGCTTGACTTGGTCGGCGTTGATGCTAAAGTCGAGCGCTGGTGCAGGAGCAAGTTGAGTCATTTGGAGATGGAAAATAAGAGTAGGTAGAGAAGAAAGGGAAGCGTTGACGCGTCGTTACTGCTTAGCCGACAACGACCACCAACCCCGTGTTCCGTGGGAATCACAAGTTGCCCCGCATGCATAACGTGGCACAACGACAATTATCCCGTTCTCAGCATGACAGTCATTCAAAGCGTTGTATCCTTATTATAAACCAATACAAGGAAATATAGTTGACAAGAAACAATCATTCATTCATTACATGCTCATTGTTAACAGTAAAACAAAGCTTAAATTACATGATCAAACAGATTTGTATTGGGTCAATGCATTGCTCTATGATGACTCTGTAGGCTCTTTGAATGTTGATTCCTTCTCTGCGGCTTTCACCAAATCTTGCGTCATCTCATCTTTGATAGAGGGCTCGGAATGGGTTGGTGGAGGTGTGGTGTTGGATGAAGCATTCCTTGGCTTGTTGATAGAGTTGTAAATGGACAATGCCTAGAAAAAAAAGGATTCATGTGAGTGATAAAATATATCCAATATCTCCAATTCTTTTTACCTGTGCTACCATCGACGCAGCGTCATTTGCTGATGCAGGAACAATCATGGTTGTGCCTTCCTTGGCCATTCTTCCGAACGCATCCACATACTTTTCAGCTACGGTCATAGATACAGCGTCCTTGCCATTCATTTGTCCAATAGCCAAAGCCACCTTTTCGATACCCTTGGCAGATGCTTGAGCACGAAGCAAGATAGCTTCAGCCTCACCACTAGCCTTGTTGATTTGTTCAGACTTTTCAGCCTCGGATGCCAAGATGGTTGCTTGCTTACGACCCTCAGCAACGTTAATAGCAGCTTGGCGAGCACCTATCCACAAGATGGATTAACATCTTTTATTCCTTTCTCATGACATGCTCCTTCATTACCTTCAGATTCAAGAATTTGAGCTCGTTTGGTTCGTTCAGCAGAAACTTGTTGATGCATGGATTCGACAACCTTTGCAGGAGGATGGATATCACCTAAGATTATCAATGTCAGTTAAAAAGACTTGGATGGCTTGTGTTGCTATATACTTACGAATCTCGTATCTCAAGCAGCGAATGCCCCAGTCATCCGATGCTGAATTAATAGCGTCGACAATGTTGGAATTTAAATGTGCTCGTTCTGCAAGAGTGCGATCCAAAGTCATTTGACCAATTTCAGCACGCATAGTCGTTTGTGCAAGTTGGGTGATGGCAAACTCAGCATCCTCCACTCCATAAGACGCCTATCCACAATGAAGTCAATACACAATCATCCATACCCCTAATGCATTCATTGTACCTTGAAAGGGTCCACAATACGGTAGTACAATACACCATCAAGCTCGAGGGTCACGTTGTCTGTGAAAATGATTGACCACATATGAGCGTCTACTCGTCTTCCTCCCCTTCTTTTTTCAAGCCTTACCTTGTGTGATGGCGCTCTGACTAGGGACTTCAATAGCTGTTTCCTTCAAGCTCTTGACGTACTTGATACGATCGATAATGGGCATAAGGACATTCAAACCGGGTTCCAGCATACGGTGGAATTTGCCCATACGTTCGACAATCCAAGCTTCTTGTTGAGGGACGAACTTGATAATCTACAGTAGGACAACGTATAGTCAATAAAACTGATATCGCAGAGATTGAATGATATCCGTACCGTGTTTCTCGGCAGTGTTTTGCGTTCCAAACCACCCCAGCCTGAGCCTGAGCCAAACTGTGAAGGCGCACCATATGTATCGTAATCATTGTTGTATCCATAGCCGCTATACGATCGTGTAGCACGTACAAGGACAGCCTGTGAATCAAGTCAATAAAGGAATTGGTAGAAGGAGAGGGACGGCGTGTGTGTGTGTGTGCTGCGTAAACTCGTACCGTTGAGATGGCTTTCTGAACCTGGTGGGTCTGTAATGCAAAAGAGTTGCCTCTAATAGAATGTATCGCGACGCGTGATCGCTGGAATGCTTGCATCAGGGTTGTGGTAGAGAAAAAGGTGGTTGTGCGTAAAGAAAGGGGGACGATCCGTGTTGCTGACGAAATGCAGGATGCCGCGTGACCGCCAGAGCTAAGATTGAGATCAATGCATTGCTTCCACTTCTCCGCTTATCACCTACTATCCACACATACATCCTATCGAATTAGCTGCGTCTTATACACTATGACAATAGCAATATAATATACCTCGAGTGTGTACGTATTGTTTATAAGGATCCTTATTTCTCATGTTACATTTCTCGCAAGGAAAGATATACAATGAAGATGATATACGACTTACGTGATTGGTGGTCCTTCTGTTTCATTGTGGAGTGGATCATTGTGTGACATTCAGCCAACTCCAATGGGCTTTGGTTACATAGCATTAGATACAGCATGCAACATCGTACGATGACGCTGCTATTCATATTTCTCATTGACATGTGAAAAATTGATCCAGTATTTGTCAAATAACAGCTCTTGCTTTCTAACAGTGAAAAACACTCGAAAACCACAAATTGATGATTCCATTTCAAATCAATGCATGCTTAAAGACCAGGATAGATAGCTAACGCCTCTTCGGATAATATAAAAAGGGGCTTGGCAATGGAATGATGATGATGGATGATGCGGGGAAATAAGCGGGGAAGGATGAGCCTCGCGGAGGTTGTTGAGATATGCAGGTGACACGGGGATGAGAAAAGTAAAAGCAATAGTTTATGCGGGGCAGCAGCAGCATTTACTATAGAAAAAGCAATGATATCATCATTAGCTACCGATAATCAATACGTAAATGATGCATGGTGAAGTATTACCGAGGTTTACATTGTTGAATGTGGCGTATCCCACATGGGTTCACGACTATTTGTTGTTGATTGTCAAGCATGCGAAAATTGCTGACATAGCGAAAAGGTTCCATCAGCGCATTAGTAAAGCGATTTGCATTTTTGAACGACCGCTTTCTATATAAACCGATGTTACCCAGCTTTTGCCGTCAGACTTCACCTTCCCTTCCTCTTCTCTTCATCGATGACTTCATTCAATAACAATATTCCTACAAAGTTCCCTGCAGTCGGTCCTGCTGCTCCCAATGGCGACTTGCTCTTGGCCAATGAGCGTGCCAAGGCCTCATTTGACGTCAAGGAGATGTCAAAGTTTATGTACACCGAGGAATATCTCAACAAAATGTATAAGGTTCTTGAAGTCCTCGAGTCCGAGCCTGCGTTCGACAAGTCCAATCGATACCATGAGAGTCGTCCTGAAAAGATTGCTTCTTCTCTTTGGAAGGATAAGCGTCTTGTTGACTTGCAAAAGTAAGATCCTTCATTTACACGTGATAGCATAATACTAACTCTACCATTGCTTAGGGAGCACAATTGGGATGAGACCGATGTTTCTATTGCCAACTTTTTGTATGATCAATCGACCCCAGTAAGTGGTTCATGGATGGATAAAGGAGTTGGGAGCTATCTATATTGACATGCCATTCTTCTAGTTTACCTTGCATTACAACATGTTTATTCCCACTTTGAAGAATCAAACCACCGACGAGCAAAAGAAGTTATTCCTTGAACCTGCCTTGAAGCATCATATCATTGGTTGTTACGCCCAAACTGAGGTAAGAATAGGAGGAAGGGGCTTTGCTGCAGTAAAGTGATCATGATTGGCTGACTAAGTGTGATGATGTCTTATCAGATCGGACACGGCTCCAATGTTCAAGGCTTGGAAACTACGGCAACTTATATCAACGAGACCAATGAGTTTGAGCTTCATTCCCCATCTCTTACTGCTGCCAAATGGTGGATTGGTGGTCTCGGCAAGGCTGCTAACCATGCTATTGTTATGGCTCGTCTTATCCTCAACGGCAAAGACTTTGGTCCTCATCCATTCTGTGTCCAAATCCGTAGCCTGGTTGACCATCGTCCTCTCAAGGGTATCACTGTGGGTGATATCGGTCCCAAGTTTGGTTTCAACTCTGTCGACAATGGCTTCATCATGTTTGATCATTATCGTATTCCCCATGTTGCCTTCCTTGCCAAATATTCCAAGGTTGTCCCAGGATCGGGCGAATACGTCAAGCCTCCAAATGCCAAGCTTTCTTATGGTACCATGGTCTATGTTCGTGCACACATTGTTCTTGGTAAGTACCTTTTTCTCTCTCACATTCCATAAGGTGTTGTATTAACATAACCATTATATAGGTGCACGCATGGCTATTGCAAGAGCTGCCACTGTTGCTGTTCGCTACTCTGCCATCCGCCGTCAATTTGTGGATGCAGCTAACCCTCGCAAGTGGGATAACAAGGTTATTGAAACATCTGTCCTCGATTATACCATGCAGCAATACCGTCTTTTGCCAATGATTGCCACTGCCTATGCATGCTTTTTCACTGGACGTGACATGATTCACCTCTACAACCGCAACCAAGAAGAAATGGCCAAGGGCAACTTTGACTTGCTCGCAGATCTCCATGCAAGCTCTTCAGGCTTGAAGTCCTTGGTAACCACAATGTCAGCAGCTGCTATTGAAGATGCTCGTCGTGCATGCGGTGGTCATGGTTATAGCTTGTTTTCTGGTCTTGGTCAATTTTATCAGGATTACTTGCCCAATGTTACTGTAAGTATACCATGAAAGCCGGTGGGATATCATGATGATTTAACGTTTGTATCTCTCTAGTGGGAAGGTGACAACTATATCTTGACCCAACAAACTGCACGCTATATTTTGAAGACCCTCCGCAACGTTGTTGCTGGCAAGGCTACTCAATCTGAACACAACCACACCATCAACTACTTGCTTCAATACCTTGAGAATCCCAAGGCCAAGTGCCCAGCACAAACAGCTGCCGATTTCTTGAACCCTGAATTGATCCTTGCAGCATTTGGTTTCCGTGCTGCTTACCTTGCTGCTAAGCTCGCTGAACAAATTGATCATCAAGGCCGTTCTTGGAACTCAGTCCTCGTTGAGATCAACCGTGTCTCACGTGCTCACTGTCAATTCATGCTTGTTCGCACCTTCATTGTGTCTTTGCAAAATGATGAGACTCTTTCTAAGCCTGAAAACCGCTCCATGCTCAAGGCCTTGCGCACTCTTGCCGCACTTTTCGCTTTACACACGATGGAACAAGAGCTTGCCGAGTTCTTGACTTCTGGTTATCTTTCTTCGGAACAAGCTGCCATGGTCAAGGATCAAGTTATTACTTTGCTTGAGCAAGTTCGCCCTGATGCTGTCTCCCTTGTTGATGCTTTTGCTTTGCCCGACTACTACTTGAACTCTGCTCTCGGTCGTTATGATGGCAATGTGTATCAAGCCTATACCAAGATGGCCGAGAATGAGCCACTCAACAAGACTTTGGTGGTGGATGGTTATGAGCAATACATCAAGCCCCTTGTTCATGATGGCCTTAGCGCAGATGGTACCACCCATGCCGCCAAGCTGTAAAACACTATGTACGATTTCTCTCCTCCACCTCCTCCCTCTTCCTTCTTCCTAATGGTCCACCCCATGTCTATATACATTTCCTTTGTTGTCTACTAGTGTCATTTGTACGATTACGTTTCTATAGAATTTAGATTATCCACAGACTCAACAGCTTGTGAGCCTGGTAGATTATCCCTGAAATATAGAACAACCGATTCCTTTTTTTTATTACTCATCAATTTTGCTTACTAGCAACTGCTACTTTATCAGTGTTACATTGTGATCATTGTGGGAGGAAGATTATCATGAAATATGGGAGCACCTATTATTGAGAGAACGAGCATCGCTACCTTTACAAGGGATTTAATTCTCATGAGATTGCTTCGTTTTATCCAAAAGAAAGTAGTCAATGGGATATCATGCAAGTGGAAACTGTGTAGTGGGATCCAAGTTGGAGCGGGAGAATAAGGTACCAGTCAGTACAAGTGGCTTAGTGGGATGGAGACGCAAAATTTGCCCTGCCTTGGTCGACAGCAAGGTCTCCTCCTCTTTTGCTGCACAATGGAAAACTCTGAAGGCCAACTCGTTGATTTGTACATTCCTCGCAAGTGGTTAGTTGATGTCTGACGAGAATGAGAAATACAAAAGCATACAGATAAAGCTGATACCTTGCCAGCTCTGCCACCAACCGCCTTATCACTGCCAAGGACCACGCTTCCGTTCAGCTTAACGTTGGCGACGTCAACGCCGAGGGTCGTTTGACTGGCAGCTTCGCTACCTACGCCTTGAGCGGTTTTGTTCGCCGTAACGCTGAAGCCGATGACAGCATCAACCGTTTGGCCACTGAGGATGGTTGTAAGTGCAACATTCTATATTATATTTACACGTATACATACACACACACACACGAGAAAATCCTGACGACTGTATCCACACTTTTTATAGACCTCAAGAACGTCTTCTCGTACCAGCAGTAAAATGCATCTCGATGATGATGTTGTTGTTGAATAAACACACACATTTACAAACACGCACACTAGCAATCCAAGTCTCTTTTCCATTTAATGATACAATAATCGTAACTTGGTATCCTATCCTACTTTTTCTTCTTGTTCTTCTTGTTCTTTTGTTGCGGTTTGGGTGATGAAGACGCGGGAACGGCTTCAGGTTGTGAGGTGGTGGCGGGAGGGGGAATAGCAGGCTCTATAGACAGACACATGATGCCATCTTCAATATCCATTGTCCATATCTACCCACCACAAGCTTCCTGTAGCATACCTTCTAATACTCGGTTCTGCATTTTGCACATGAGGTTGAGATTCATTCTGGTGAACCTCTTGAGATCCGTTGCTTGGTTCGTCTTGTATTTGACAATCTATGGTATTCAGGTCAGCGTATCCAGGCGATCGTCAAGTAAGAGAATCCGCTTAGCAACGTACCTTTCGATCGTCAGTAACTTTGAGAATTAGCTCGCCATCCGAGTGACGAAAACGGGAAACGTAGCGCGTCTGTTCACATGAGAAATAGAGGTCCCATGAGTATACTCAATGGAAGGTGATGGCTATTCGCATTGCTCTCTTGTGTTGTTACCCTTTCTGGTGAAGTCGTATAAAGCTCCTCGACTGCCTTTTGGAACTCGTCCCAGTTGCTGATGTACATTGTGGAAGCTGCAACGTCAAGGAGAGTGTGGACAACGTCGCTGATAGCTGATGGCGCCCGAATTTGTCACCGACTCAGGGCTTTTGTGTGAAGTGCACCAGTCATCATTGATACAAATCAAGGTCCTTTACATAGAATGATAGTTCATGCTCCTGCTTTTGTAATCAACGATCATTAATAAAGAGAATATAATATGATATAGCGTATCTTACTAGCATAGTGGCGGCTGTGTGATTGGCTCTATTCATTACAACAAGGATACGTCCATCAATGTGCCAAAGTCAAGCCTATCCAAATTTAGATCCACAATTTAAGAATGGGTCAAGTCCCTTTGTGAGTACCCAGCACTTGTCCTCAATGCATGAAAGAGCCACACCACCCATTTAGCATTATTCATGGCCCGGATTGTACCTCATTGCATAATGGACAGCACATCATATGATCGTGTAAAAGATAACATGCATGAGTACAAATCATCTGCATAAAAAATCAGACCATCTGGCGTGATCAGATGTCCATGAATAGTACGCTTTACCGATGATCAATGGCATGTCAATTACTTCTGAGGGTCGATATAGAAGAACCAGGTCTTTTACCGTGGGAAAGCCAAAGAATAAATGAAGACCTTGACTCGGTATTATAAGGATCGATAATTGTTCCAACATGTAATTATCCAATTACTTTTACATGTTAAGGGCAAGAATGCTTATCAGTTATGATTATCGTGCATGTGATATCACCACCCTCTCTCTCCCGTAGACATAGTGCATTGCAACATATCATCATGCCACCATTGTCCCCAGCTACTTCGGAGTTGCTAGGAAACCATTGAATAGAAATCATATCAGTTACACTCGCTTTTCTCACTCACTCTCTTTTTGTCCAACTGCCAATGTCTACAAGTAAATGTCCAGGAACAAATGGTTCACTTTATTGCAATGCTAACATTGGGTATTTTAATTTGCCTCTGAAGCGGTGGAAATACGTATCGCGTGTGTTGTAAGTGTGTGGGGGAGGGGTGTCGAGTCAACTATGAATGGATCGCCTGACGCATAATGTCCCTTTACACAAGATGGTGGGTCTTCCTGCTCGTGGCAAAACATATCTCGCCAAGAAAAGTAAGTCAATTATAGCAAAGGGGTTCAAGTACTCGAGTGGGCTGGTGGTGTGAGGAGAGAGTGTGTGCTATCATGTTGTGTTCCACGGCATTCTTTTTACATTTTCCTTTCTAACGCATCCAGGCAAGTCCAACGCTATCTGCGATGGTTAGGAATTGACACTGAGATATTCAACGTGGGATGCGAACGACAAAAATTGGCGAATCGGATCGATCACACCTTTTTCGACTTTCACAACGCAAATGGGATGAGTCAACGTGAACAAGCAGCAGAAACAACGTTAACAGCCATGATCGATTGGTTCGATGAAGGGAAAGGAACAGTGGCTATTTATGATGGCACCAACTGTACACGAGCACGAAGGGCGTGGATACACAAGGAACTCGCATCACGAGGGATTGAGGTGCTCTTTATTGAATCCATATGCCAAGATGAAAGCATCATTCAAAGCAACATCCTAGATATCATATCCAAAAATCCTGATTACCACGACATGGACCCTGCTGTAGCTGAAGCCGATTTCAAACAACGTGTCAAGCATTACGAGGAAATGTATGAGACCATCACAGAAGATCACCTGACCTACCTAAAGATCATCGACGCCAATCAGCAATGCATTATCAATCTTGTTCGAGGTTACCTTGAGAGTCGCATCGTCTACTTTTTGATGAACGTCAAAATCCGTCCCAAGAGTATTTGGTTTAGTCGAGTAAGTGGAAGAGAGGGTCCTATGAATGACAGGATCATTTATCACTATGTTTCCAGCATGGCGAGTCGCAGTTCAATGTGGAGGACAAGATAGGCGGTGATGCTGATTTATCATCCAGAGGACAAATGTACGCTGCTCGTTTACCTGATTTGATCAAGGAACATGTTGGTGATCGGCCATTGACCGTGTGGACATCATCAATGAAGCGAACAATACAAACAGCAAGTCAGCTTCCGTATCCCAAGAAATCATGGAAAGCATTGGATGAATTGAATACAGGCGTTTGTGATGGGATGACATATGCAGAAATCGAGGTATGTAAGGGGGTGCAGAACAATGATCGACATATATTAACGAGTATACATATAGGAAAAGTATCCAGAAGACTTTGCACGTCGTGATGAGGATAAATTCAATTATCGATATAGAGGTGGTGAGGTAAGTACCATGGCGGGATGCTTGTATTGGGGAAACTAAATCCTGTTTTATAGAGTTACCGCGATCTTGTTCTTCGAGTGGAGCCAATTATCATGGAGCTTGAACGACATGACAACATTCTACTAGTGGCGCATCAAGCCACACTTCGATGTATCTTTGCCTACTTTCTCGATGTCGGACATGACGAATTACCTTATATCAAAGTTCCTCTACATACGCTGATCGAGTTGATACCCAATGCACATGGCTGCGAAAAGCACTATTACAGAGGTAATGAGGAATGGGATAGAATTATGGATTTATTGGCTGATATATGGTCTTTGAATACATAGGCAATATTGAAGCTGTGGATACGTTTAGACCCAAGGGTGATCGTGTAACTAAGCTTAAGGACACTGATACTAGCAATGCAGGTGCCATTGGTGAAATTGCTGACGCCAAAAACCCAATCTTGCCACTAAGTCCCAAGCTATACCCCAAAAAATCCACTACACATTAGAGAGCATCAACTACCTCTTTTTTTTTTATTTGTCGTTTAATGAAAACATGCCAAAAGTTTATATCAATGAAGGGTTGAATAGTCTAATGGATAAGCTATATATATAATCCGAATGAGTAAAAGAAGAATGAAAAAGGATGATGACAACTTACCATTACCCCTAGATTCACCACTTGGATATATGCGTCTTGCATTTTGTCTGAAAGACCGAGGACGAGGGAGTTCAGCAATGCTCTTAAAAGTAAATCGACCGCCACTTTCTGTAGCAGGTGGTTCTTTGACGGTGGATGATCTCTTTGTAGATATTTTCCATGCAGGTGTGGCTGGAGATACAGGTGATCTTGTGATAGGTGGTGGTGGTGGTCTTGCTGGAGAAGATGCTGCTGCCGCTGATGATGGTGCTGGTGGAGGTGGCGGTGGAGGAGGAGGCGGTGGAGGAGGAGGTGCAGCAGGTGATGATGGACCAAACGAGGATGTTGATGAAGATCGTTTTCTTCCAGGTGGTAAAGGTGGTGGAATACCCAATGTAGATGACGGTGGTTTAGGAGCAGTAGGAATTGGAGGCACAGCACGAGATGGACTTGCTCTACCTGTAGTAGTCGCAGGTGCACTTGGAAGTTGACGTGAAGGACTACTAACTGCAGGAGGAGGTGGTGGCACAGCACGTGGTGGTGTCGGAGGTACAGGTCGTTGTGGAGTACTGCTAGATCTTGTTCTTCCTGGCATAGGAGGTGCCAATGATGGTTTAGGTGAATGGGTTGCTGATGAAACACCTGGTGGTGGTGGAGGAGGAGGTGGTGGTGGTGGAGGAGATGCATTTGATGATGGTGCCGATGGTGGTGGTGGAGGAGGTGGTGGAGGTGGAGGTGCAGCTGCTGCAGCTGCTGATGGACTACGTCCTGGAATAGGCGGTGGTGATTTAAATGATCGAGGAAGTGTTTGACTTGGCTTATTGAAAGTAGCCGATGGTCGTACCGAAGGTGGACTTGGTGCTGATGGAGTAGTCGTAGCAGTATCTACATGTATACAACAAGCTCTTAGTAATCAACCTTATTATACCAGAGTCCTCATATTTACCTTGTCCTCTACCAGTAGATACTGCAGCTCCCCTTGTCTTGCGCAACGTTGGCATTCCATTAGCAAACAATCCTCCAAGTTGTGGTCCACCTCCCAACGATGGAGCTGCTGCTGAACCTCCACTTGCACTTGCACTTGCACCACCACCGGGAACAGGAGGTCTTGCAATACTTGCACCAGATGATGATGGGCCACTCGACTTGGCATCTGTAACATAATGCGTAAGTCTTGTCTCGAGAATACTTCTTTACCAACACCACTTACTCCCAATCAATGGAGCCGATCTATCGTTGGTAACCGCCTTTTTTAGTTTCTTGCCACTCTGGATGTCTTTGAGTAGACTGGAATCCATTTTAGTTGAAAGAGAAACAGCCTCGAGACCAGCATAATACTTTCTTTTACTGCAGCTTTTGTATCGCCGACCACACACTTTGCTTGGCAAGGGTAGATGATCAATCACTGATGTCTAGAAAGCTTATCCTCAGTAGTATAAGAGATCTCTAAAAATGATAATAAACCATTCATTGTCACTCACGTCAATAATTATGCCCATTATCTTTGCTCCTTTGTCATAATACATTTACCATTGTTCCTCACTACTGGATATGAGCAAGAGCGCTTGTTGGGATCATAGCAACAACACTTGTTGCTTGGCAACTTAATCCACCACAATGACCCATCACCCTGCCAACACCCGTTCTCATGACATTTGATACATACATAGGAACAATGAAAGCGCGCTGAATTAAGATAAAAGCATATGTGTTGTTTACGCCGAGAGCATGAGATATCCAGTTAAACTAGCGAGCATTGCATCATCATGATATGTACACGCTGGAACATTTATTATGCAAGAAGAATGAATGACCCTCTTATGAACAATGAGCAAACAGGGATGGATAAAGATCCACAGCCGGGATGGTTATATATAAACAATAAGTGTGGTTATCGATGAAATATGCTTTGTCTCAGCAATTTAAAATGGTGTCAAACAGGCGCGCATTATGCTGGCGGTGCTTTTATCTTTCTCCTTCCGCAGCAGACACACATGGCAGGGAAAACAGCAAGTAAGCTTTACAGCCACACCCCACGTTTAGATCTCGATCACTGATCATGCTTAGAGAAACGCGCCTTCAATAAACCAAACACTAACCAGGTCGATTCAGTAAAGGAGACCACACCTGTCAACAAACGACCCAAACGCGCAGCAGCAAAACGCAAAGAAACCAATACCACCGATGCCGAGGCAATCAGCGACTCTGACAATGACTCCCAACAAAAAGTGGATCGCAAGGATCGTGACAAGGTTGTTACTAGTGCTGATGATATGAAGCCTGGTCGTATCAAGATACCGCGGCCTAAAGGGTCACCTTTTCCAGATGCACTATCACCCGACGTGCTCCAGTTCATGAGTGAGTTGAGAGAAAACAACCACAGAGACTTTATGCGAGTGAACGAGGTAACATCCTATACTATGTATTCTCTTGTATGTATGCTAATTCTCATATTAGAAACGATGGCATTCTACTCGCAAGGATTTTATCGACTTTATTGGGATGGTGATCGAGCAATTGCACGAGATAGACCCTACGATATTGGTGGAAGAACCGCGGCAAGCAGTTTACAGACAAAAGTAAGTTGAAAAAAGATAATGCATATGAGAGAGAGAGAGAGATAGATGGATTAACTTTGATACAACAACAGCCGAGATCTACGATTCACCAATGACCTGCGACCTTACAAGACCCACCTTTCAGCATCATTCTCACGTGGAGGAAAGAAATCGCCATTTGCAGGCTATCATATATCTATCAGTCCCGGTGATAATTCGTTTGTGGCAGCAGGGATTTGGCAACCTAGTCCGGATCGTTTGGCTCGTTTACGAGAGGGGATTATTGAAAATGCCAGCCTGATGCGTGAAGCCTTGACAATACCAGCAATGAAAGAAGTTTTCGGCAAAGACGGACTCGATGTATTGGAAACTACTGACAAACTCAAGGTGGCTCCTAAAAACATTCCACGCGATCATCCCGAGATAGAAATGCTGCGTTACAAGAGCATGGTTATTACAAAGCAGTTCACGGATGAGGAAATAGTATCAGCTGGTTGCCTTGATCGTTTATTGGATGTATTTGAAGCATTAGTTCCATTTGTTGCTGTTTTGAATTCTTGGACAGGATAAAGATTAATAAATCCAAAGTGTGTTACACAGCGAATGTAAATGGGTCAGTGCGTTGTTTCTCATGTGCGGCGGGTTTACGCGTTTTAAGTGGTGCACAGATATGGGATAGAAAAAGGTTTATAGTCAACAGGTCAACTGACCCCACCAGCATCTTTTCCCTCCTTCATTTCAACGATGATTATCCATTTCGTCTTCCTTTCACCTATTAACCCCACAATATGGCGTTTTCCGGTAACCCCAATTCAGCACAACAACATCAGCAATCATCCATGTATCAACAACAAACATCTTCACATCACATGCGTGGTCCTCCTGCAATGTCTTTTGAAACCAATCCTAATTCAAATATGATGTATGATTATCACGCTACCAACAACAAGATGCACAGAGGTTCAATGAATGGATTACGACAAAAACTACGTGAAGCAGCCGGGTTTCCTTTACGTGAACAGCACCAAAATACTGGCAATAGCAACAGCAGCAGCAACAACGGCATGCATTCAACGGCAGGAGCAGGGCAATATGGGAATACGGGTATTGGACGTGGTGGAGGTTCAGGCAACGGAAAAGATTATCGGAATAACAACATGAACGACCCGGGTTTTCGTGGTTCACATCAGAGGAGTTCATCCTACTACAACCAAGATGGAGGCACAAATTCGTCATATGGGCTACACCAACCGCCGCCACGTTTCTCTCACCAAAGCTTTCCCCAATCATCAATGATGACGCAGTATCCACAACAACCTATCATGCCAAGAGGTAGTCTTTATGAGCCTAATATCGGTGGACCAATGATGGGACCTTACAATATGATGATGCATCAGCAACAACCTATGATGATGTATCCCCAGCAGTATCAGAGTAGTCTTGGAGATCCAATGATGGGAATGGGAATGGGAATGGGAATGATGGGATCAATGCCGATGCCAGAACCATATCTCAATCCATATCAATCAATGCAGCCATCCATGTACAATCAACACCCAATGATGATGATGTCTTCTTCATATAACAACAACCCAATGGGTCCTATGGTACCTGACCAAGGGATGTTTCCTGGTACCATGCCATATGGGAGCTATCCTTCAAGTTATCACAGCATGCCTTATAATAACAGGTTCTCATCAGGATTCTGGTGATTTATGTATTATTACAATAAAGACTATTAGAAGATATCTGCATAATTTATCTCGGCCAGCTGCTGTTACACAAAATGGCAAGCACTCATCTTCTTACACTTCCAGCTCTCTTTCGTTACACCCGTCTTCCTTTATCCACTCCACTTTTCCTTGCTTTATCCAACCCCTCATTTCTTTCTTGATTTGCAACCTCTGAAACATATACTTTCATGGATAGCCAACTCATCAAAACAGGTTCGTGGATGAAAGAGGGACGTGCCTCTCTTTTCGCTCGGCATCTCATGTCAACATGGTCAACTAGTCAACAAACTTCAGGATGCGTTTGCTACCGTTGGCGTGCACAACCCTGTGGATCTCCCTCAAATCACGGTGATTGGCTCACAATCGAGTGGCAAAAGCTCTGTATTGGAGAACATTGTCGGTCGCGACTTTTTGCCAAGAGGCACGGGTATCGTCACCAGGCGTCCATTGGTACTATAACGTAACACGTCCCTTCTTGACAGCATCGATACTCATATCTCTTTTTTATCAAGGTACTACAACTTATCAATCGCCCTGCTCCTGAGAAACCATCCAGTCCCAACGGCAAAAATGAAGAATCAGCTGATGAATGGGGAGAGTTTCTGCATTTACCTGGACAAAAGTTCTACGACTTCAACAAGATACGTGAAGAGATTGTTCGTGACACAGAGTTGAAGACTGGAAAGAATCTCGGTAAAGTGCTATAACGTGAAGGATGACAATGGAGGTTATTTATACGTGTATAATAGGCATTTCACCACAACCCATCAACTTGCGTATCTTTTCGCCCAATGTCCTGACTCTTACTATGGTGGATTTACCTGGTCTTACCAAGGTGCCAGTGGGTGATCAACCAAAGGACATCGAGAAGCAGATTCGCGAGATGATCTTGAAATACATCACCAAACCCAACGCGATTATCTTGGCTGTTACTGCTGCAAATACAGATTTGGCCAATTCGGATGGTTTGAAACTTGCTCGAGAAGTTGACCCTGAGGGCTTGAGGACGATTGGTGTTTTGACAAAGGTGGATCTTATGGATCAAGGCACCGACGTGATTGACATCTTGGCAGGCAGAATGATTCCATTAAGGCTTGGTAAGTGTGTCGGACAATGCTGTTTGGCATGGCATTTGCAGGTATACTGATAAACCATGATTCCACAGGTTATGTCCCCGTGATCAATCGTGGTCAACGTGATATTGAATCCAACAAGTCAATCGCCAAAGCATTGCAATCCGAACGCGAATTTTTCGAGAACCATCCCTCCTATAGGAGCAAAGCACAATATTGTGGTACACCATTCCTGGCACGAAAGTTGAACATGGTATGTATGCTTTTCTTTGTAAATATGGATCATTCATAACTCATGGCTATCATAGATCCTCATGCATCATATCAAAAACACATTGCCCGAGATCAAATCCAAAATTCAGACGGCCCTTGCAAAATATCAACAAGAGTTGCTTCAATTGGGTGATCCTCTCAACGACAATCATGCCAGCATGGTGCTCAATATCGTCACCGAGTTTTGCAACGAATTCAGGACTATCATTGATGGCAATGCAAATGATCTTTCAAGCTTTGAATTGTCAGGAGGTGCACGCATCAGCTTTGTTTTCCACGAGCTTTATTCAAATGGAGTCAAAACGATTGATCCTTTTGATCAAGTCAAGGATTCTGATATTCGAATGTTCCTTTACAATTCTGCGGTAATATATCTACGTGGATGCTAGGTCAAAACCATGTGCTCTTATACGTGTTTTGGACTGTAGGGTTCTTCACCTTCATTATTTGTGGGTACAACAGCATTCGAAGTCATTGTCAAGCAGCAAGTGAAAAGATTAGAGGAGCCAAGTCTCAAATGTATTTCAATGGTGTATGATGAGCTTGTTCGGATCCTGGGTCAGCTTTTGAACAAACAGGTATAGATTTACTTTTGATCTACACAAAAAGATGCCCATCATACTCATCCTGCCTTATAGTTCTTCAAGCGTTTCCCTGCTCTCAAGGAACGATTCTATCATGTCGTACTCGCTTTCTTCAAAAAGGCAATGACACCTACCAATAAGCTTGTCAGCGATCTTGTAGCGTAAGTTTCAGGGATTGGATATAAAAGGGGATGGCTATTCATATGCAAAGGAACAATTAGGATGGAGGCTTGCTATATCAACACGGCACATCCGGACTTTTTGAATGGTCACCAAGCTATTGCTATTGTGAATGAACAGCTACATCCAAAGAGCCAGTCGGGACCAGACCATGAAGTACCCACATCCAAAGGCCGTCACCATCATTCGTCGCAATCTCAACAACAACAGCCACAGCTGAATGCCTTGCAAACAAGCAACTCAATGTCGACCCATATGGATAACAGCGAAGGCAATTCCTTCTTTGGTAGCTTTTTCTCGGGATCCAAGAAGACGAAAAAGTCTGCTGCTGCATCGATGGAAGCTGTGAGTATGCGAATTACGAAGGAGCGAGGGATTAGATTATACTGACTACATTTTAATTGATAGCCCCCACCGACACTCAAGGCTACAGGCGAATTGTCCGAGAGAGATCACATGGAAATTGAAGTCATCAGTGAGTTGTCAACTTGTTCAGCATGGGATTTTATCTGATTGCTTTCGATGCATTAGAGCTGTTGATCCAATCATACTTCAACATTGTCAAGCGCACAATGATCGATATGGTGCCCAAGGCTGTCATGCTCAATCTGGTAGCCCGTGCTAAAAAGGAGCTTCAACAAGAGTTGCTTTCCGAGTTATACAAATCCGATATCCTGGATGATCTTTTGCAAGAATCAGAACATACCCAACAGCGTCGTAAGGAATGCAAGAAGATGATCGAGGTAAAGATTGGGTGGGATAATGACATAGCAGCTATCTGACATGGGATTTATAGGCACTTCAAAAGGCAGATGAAATCGTAGCTTCTGTTTAATGGTCTCATTTACTCAAATCTATCACTGTGTATTTAGGGGGTATAGTTGCACCATTTAAATATATATTTATCATATACATTGGTATCCATTGTTTTGTTTCCACATTGGTTGTTGCTCATGATGGGAAGTGGAGGGAGGATCGCTCGTGTTGAAAATGGCTGCACCGCAGATAACCAAAATATATGCAACGGGGTAAAAGGGAGGCATCTAACAACAATGCTAATTATTCAAGTGCACTGTCATTGTGGTCCATTTCACATTACCTGCGCATCCAAGAATACTAGGCTGGCCAATAAAGAATAAAAGTTGGATGTCATGAGACTCATACTCAGGAAGGTAGCATTGGTCATTCGATATAAAGTGGGTCCCAATGAGTACATGCATGATAGGCATACAACGTAAATGGAAACTAGGCCAGCTACAAGACTTGTCTTAGTTGTGTGGAGGATATTTATCCCGCATTATGATTCAATCATACCTATTTCCCAACGCCACTCGATGGATACCAGGGATTCATGCTCAAAGACAAGTCTAAATACACATGAATCGTTTAGCATTGACCGCTTTTCGAATGTATGAATGCCATCCACTTACGCTTGCAATCCACTGAAAATGGAACCCCACATTCCTGCACGGGTCAAAAATTGTTCAGTTGTACAACGGTTCACCAGGTATTCTTCTGTCACATTGCTGACGGCATATAGCGTTGCACTCGTCAGCTGTCAATCAACGTGAGCCAATCATGTAACCATATAAACATAAACAAATGCTGCGCTTACACAAATAAGATCACCGATCCAGCTATGATTATCTATTTTTTACATGTCAACGACTTTTTCTCTCTGATAAAAGCAGTGGGTTAGTTGCTTACCATTGGTAGTACGATTGTTCATGGTATCGGCCCATATAAGAGTGAATAATCCGATTAGGCACAATGTGACACCTCCGAAGTGGGCGGCATAATAGCGATAGCCAAGGCAGCACATTGAGAGTAGCATAATGCAAGGAAGCGTCCAAGATGATATAACGAGCGCTGATAATACAGATGTGTTTTTGAATGCGAGTACAGCAAGTATGTTGGCTAATAATAATGATTGATTGAGCTTCCAGATTGACGATATAACTCTCGTTGTCCATACCTTGAACATCTGCAAACGAGAAGCCAAAGACTTTGTACTATCGTCAGCACAATGTACCCAGTACTTTTAATGATTACTTACAGCTCCATCCTTGTCCTTGTTTCAATTGATGCCAGTAGCTTTCTTCTTGTCGGTTACGACACCCATGTATCACAAAGAGTACAATATAAGTGAGACAGTTTTGAGTGTACGGAATGCTGACGCTGTAATGAGTCCAGAGAGCTGATGAAGCAACGCTCGTCCCAGTGATGCACAATGAGAGGATCTGGCCAAGTGCAAGTGGAATGAGCCATTGCACCTTGAATGGTGTCATTTTGCAAGTAAGCTTAAAAAATAGGCAAGGAAATGATTGCTGTATTCACTTTTATAGATGCAAGAGAGATCAAGGTGACTGTGCCCGTGATGTCCCCAGTAGCAAGCCCCACATCCTTTACTCACATTACCGAACCCCCATCCTTCTTCAAAGACCCGAGCCTCCAAGCCCGAGAACCCGCTATTATCCACCGTGTGAAAGTCTATGCAAACAATAAATAATATCACATTATAAGTTGCTTTTGGTCTTCAACCGTAATAGCCCGTTGTTTATGCAACATCTTTCATTGCATGAATCATCATGCGTTTTAATACCACTTGGATACAATCGTAACAGCACCATTTCATTTAATAATGAAACCTCCTTCTTTATTCACTTAAGGTATACTAATATTACAACATACGCTCATGGCCTTGTGACGATGTCAAGAAATACTGCCGTATCAATGGTTCAATTTCATCGACTTGAGCGATTGTTTGTAACCTTCCACGATTGTCTACGCTACGAAAGACTTTGGTCCCTTGGAAAAACTGGAGTTTGATATTTGATTTGGATCCTGGATGATAGAGGGCTTCATCGAATTCTTGAGGAGTACCCAGTATCTTGATAGGTTCGTTCTTTTTCTCACATACGACTTGGTATCCTTTCCCTGCTATCTTTTTGATTGAAATCTTGCCATTGTGGACCAAGCTGGGTCGATAAGAAGAAGCGTTCCATGACGGTGCACTTGCTACTTCAGGCACTCTTGGGTTTGACGACGACGATGATGATGACGATGCAACGCTGGGTACTTGATTCGAACGTCCTGTCGATCGTGACGTGGATGCAGGAACCACCTTTGGTACTCTTGAACTTGATGTGGATGATGTTACTGCAGGTGGGATATTACTGGATGATGCTGATGGACGATTTTGTTGAGGATGGGACTTTTTGACTGATGAAGATGATGTTACTGGCGGTGGGATGCTACTGGATGATGCTGATGATGGTGGTAATGAAGGGGTGGAATGCTGTTGTTGTGTATCGTCGCTCTTTATATGCTTCTCTCTCTTTCTTTTCCGTTTTGGATTGTGCTGAATGGGTTCATTGTGAATTGCAGGGGCTGTTGGTGGAGCAAGTGCTTTTTGATGTTCGACTATCTCATTCATGATACTCGCTGCTTCATCGGTCATGTATCGCCGTAAATCTTCCCATCGAGTTTGTTGAGAATCAATGTGCCATTGAATACACTTGTTATATGCATCCTAAAATACCCAAACAATTAGATTTTGGTTGCATGATTAACAAATGTTGCTATGATACCTCTGCCTCCTTTCGAAACCTTCCTCGGTACATATAATCATCATCTTTGCACTTGACCGCTTGACTATCATCATCGCTCTACAAGCCATGGTCAAACTACTAGAATGATAGACCTGTGGATATCTCTCTTACCATATCCATCGGCTCGTACTCCAAGGACATCATTGTCTCTATGTCATCAAGCAGCTTATCAAACTTGTGCTGATTGTCTCGTAAAAACTTGTCACCACATGTGAATTCCAATAGTGGATTCGTTTCTTTTGGAGAGTGTAAAGCTTGGCGATCAATGTGTTGAGCTATGCTGCTGTGCGCTTGCTGTAATTCATAGGCATGGCAACGGATGGCGCGTTCGGTAATGCGTTGGTTTCTTTGTTGAGTAAGCTTGTAAGCGTGGCGTGTGCCACGAAGGGGTGTATCCGGTGCTAAATAGACCTCAGGACTACGTAAAGAATAAAAGGGATAAGCGAGGGTATATTTTAAACTATACGAGTTGAATACCTAGTTAACGCTTCTTGAGCGTACCAGAAAAGGTTGACATCCATAAAGAGAAACAAGAAAGGAAACTGCAGATTAAAAAGATGAAATTATACAATTTTATTGTTGGTAGGAATGAGAATGAAAACGAATTTATGCTACTCGGAGAACACCGGCATTCATCAACTTGCGAATGTTGCTGGCAACTTGAGGATTCTTCAAATGTTCTTGTGCAGCCTTGGGATCTTGTTGCATTTGTTGAAGAATTTGTTGCATGACAGGGTCCATCAAAATACGCTAATTTGGCGTGTCAATGAATTGGGTCAATGACCATGCATGAATGATATGCTTACCTGAACTTCGGGATCTTGTGCTGCACGCTTCAAAGCTTCCTCTTGAGACACATCGTCGGAAGCACCACCACCACCAGCCATTGGGTTCATGGCATTGTATGCCTTCATCATTTGTTGCTGGATTTCACGGGCAGACTTGCCATCCTTGTCATGTTCTTGGGCTTCCTTGAGGACATCAATAGACTTTTGATATTCCTTCTTTGCAAATTCAACAGCAGCCTTGCGGATATAACCACGTACTATGTAGGGCTTTGTTTAATTCATGCACTAACCCGCATCCTTATGTATACTTACCAAAAGTGGGATCAAGCTCAATGCAGCGGTTAGCATCCTTCTCTGCTTCGTAGACTGCCATCAACTTGAGATAGCATGCTGCACGGTTGGAATAGGGACGCACATCCTTATCGTTACGCTTGATTGCTTCAGTGTATTGTTCAATAGCACCAGGCCTATTATTATGATCCATTGTTCAATTTCCTTCGATCCCTCTTTTCTTCATCCTATATATATTACTTACCAGTTTTGTTGCTTGAAAAGTGCATTACCCTCCTCACGGGCCTTGTCAGCAAGCTCAGGGTTGTAGTAAGCTGCCTTCTCACGCTCCTTTTGAAGTTTCTGGGTGTCACGCAACTTTTGGAGAGTATCAGGTGTACGGTGCTCAGTCAAAGACTTTTCATAAGAGAGGATGGCCTTGTCCAATTGATCCAACTTGACATGGGCATTTCCAATACGTTGCAATGCACTGATAGAATCATGAATACCCCATTCTACCCATAGATCATCCTTTTCTCATCATCGTACTTACCGTGCAATAAGCTTGTAATCTGCATGGACGCTGCGACCGACCTCGATAGCTTCTTCACAAGTCTTGATGCAGTCATCATACTTTTCTTGCTCGAACAATACAGCTGTCGTAATATCATATATATAAGCCTTACATGTATCTCTTTTTTTGCTCACAATAAAAAACACATACCAGCTTTGTTGGTGAGAATGGAAATGTTGGTGTCATCGAGAGACCAGGCCTTTTCATAATGGGAGAGAGCCTCTTCGAATTGCTTCTTCTTGTAAGCTTGATTGCCAAGTTCCTTTTCAGCAATGGCTTGTTGCTTGTTATCGTCGGCCATACTGGAAGATATGAATGTGTGTTGGGAAAAAAAAAAGGTGAACGTAAACCCCTAACGAGCTGTCTGTTTTTTAAGCAAAACGCGCGTTTCTCGAACCATCCATTGGTCTCCCGCCTTCCCATCAACCAAGCGTGGCTGCTGTTACTATGCATCATCGCTGTGCACGTGCCCATCCTTCCATATCCATCACTACCATCGCTATGTATTGAACAGCCCATTTACCATGGTATCCCATGCATTAGAATCCTATTCCTTTGTTCTTTTTCAATCACAGAAATTGCTCATAACAATGCATTACATAGAAAAGGATTTATTCTGGTGTAGGCTCGGTTTTGTGATGTGCGTTTATGAGAGTGAGAGAAGGAAGACAAAGGAAAATGATAATCGTTGTAAGGTCGTTTAAGCGGATCCCACCAAGATGTTGTTAATAGGAATATGAATCAACTAATTCCATTATGAGGTGATGAGTATCCTCTGCCATTCCTATCGTTACCATACCCCTCCTTCCTTACCTTGACAAAGTAACCAAGGGCACCGAGAGCAGCAAATCCCATAGCAACGGCTTGTGTGATTCTCAAGAATTCTATAAAATAGAGAGTATCAGTATACGATAGTCGTAAAAGAAAGCGCGTGTGTATGTCAAGACGCGATTAGACAACGTACCCTTCTGATCAGGCTTTCGACACCGGTTGATAAATTGTGCGCCGTCTTTGAAGAATTGTCTTGGTGCATCGACGAACTCTTGAACCTGATCCTTGACGTTGTCAGCGCTGGTGGTGCTCATTGTGTTGATTGTAAGATGGAGAAAGTGATGGGCAAAAGAAGGGCGGGATGGAAATTAACCTGGGATGTCTGGAAAGCCGCTATTGGCCCACGCAATCTTCCAATCACCGGCGAGAGCATCATCGTTGCTATGGAGAGCGTGTTACCCCACCCGCCATTAGAGAGTTGTCTTGCCATCAAATCACCCATTGTATAAGGACATGCACAAATAAAAATAATGCTTTATTGAAGGAGGGGAATTATCATGATTATATGCCTTCGATTCTAATGCCTTTCTTTGCAGCACTTTTAAGGATATCGTCTCTAGCAAGGTCTCCATGATCCACGCTAATGCTGTGCAAGTTGATACTGCTGTCAATGAGATGTACCATTCCTTCATGGGTCACATGCGTCAATCCGAAAAAGGCTACCCATTTCAAGCTGCGGATGACACCAAGACGTTCTACAGCAGTGTCCCTCACTTGATCGATATCCTCCAAAGTCAAACTTTCCAAAGAACGTGATCTCCTTAACAAGTGTGCGAAATGATTAAATCCTTCAACAGAGGTATCCAAGCAATTGCTGATAGATATTGTTCGTAATGTCGGGATTTGAGCAAGCGAGGCCAAAGCAGCATCACTGACACCTTTGCCGCAAGTGAGGAGGACATAGGCCAACCTTGAAGTGTTTTGTCGGTCAGCATGTCGTTCAAAGAATGATTCGAGGCCTGTATGGCTGACTTGATCGGTGGAGAATATGGAGAGTGCTCTGAGATGAAGCAAAGAAGCCAATGCATTAAAGATACTTGAGCTGACGGTCATATTGGAATAGACGATGGTGAATTTTTCAAGAGCCGGGCATTGTCGGATCATGTCAGCGACGGTTTCATCGGTATATCTGCCAATGCCACAGTGTAGGGTATGAAGTCGTGTAAATGTAACGTTGGCAAATGGATGCCATTGTCGAAGAGCTCCAGGTGCATAATCGTTAAGTTCAAGCCGAAACTCTTCAAGGGTATCGCTGTTGCGTTTAAGCAGTGGTATAATCGTTCCAAAGTCAATTGTATCTCCAGAGCATATTGAAAAACGTCTCATGCCAATTTGATTGTTGTTGTTGCTGTTGACCGACATTAACTCTGATAATGAAAGATATCGATTGATATACAAGGTCTCAAGCCGTGGACAATATTGCTCGCTTTGTAAAAGAGCAGATGCCATAAAACTCTTGTGAACTACCAAACCACGGAGATCCGGACATCGACAGATCACCCATTCTAAATCGGTAGGTTGCATATGCTGAGTCCATAAACATAGGTTGATAAGATGAAGTCGTGTTGGTAGTTGATGATCGGATGATGTTGAAACAGGAAGAACGGATGATCCTGATGTGCTGTAAGCGAGATCGGTCAAGTTGGGACAAAGAGATAGCACATCCACAAACGAGAGAATATCAGAACGACTCGAATGCAGCTCCAGTCGTCGCAAAGTTGTACGAGTTTGGGATAACACAGCCGAGAGATGAGGATTGCCAATGTGAGATGGTTCATTTCTATCTCCTGTAGTGATTATTAGTATCATCATCATCATCATTATCCCATGTACACTTACTATCCATGTTTAAGGATTCCAAGCATCGAAATGCGCCTGCTTTGAGTAATCGAATGACACGTTGCTCCACCGTGGTATCCGAGCACACCAATCTTAAATGTCGTACATGTGCAGCAACAAAGGCGATTTTGGTGGATACTTCTCCATTGATCTCTTGGATAGTTCTCCATGCTTCAGCACATCGAGCGAGTCTTTCACGCCATTCAGTAGAGACATTCATGCAAACGGCTAATGTATCGGTTGATAGTCGTATGAAGATGTTGGATAATATCTCAGTTGGAAGCAAGTCGACAATGTTGATACGTTTCTGATCTTGTTTCTTGGCCTTTTGAATGCCATCCACCAGATGCTGATACTTGTTGTGTGATATAGGAACCGACGCTAGACCATCCTCGTACACTTTGAGTGCTTCCCAAGGTTTACCCTGCATCATATATAATGATCCCACTCGAAGATATCCTTCAGCTGAATCAGGTGCATAACGTATCATCCTGCGGGCGTCGTTCAGTCCTTCCATAAAGTAGCTGCCTTTGGCATGAGCCATGGCTCGAATGTCAAGGATGGGAACAAGACATGCTCGTAGCAATTCACTCGCTGCCGCTGAAGCCTCATCGATCGCCAACTCGTAATCTCCCCGAGCAAGTGTTTCACTGCTACGATAGAGCAGCTGTCGCCATGGTTCGGTTGATGGCTCTGGTGCTGATCGCTTAATTGTTGCCCGAGGATCGTCGAGACTTCTTCGTTTGGTCATAAAGAGGATGTTACTAAAAAAGAAATAAGACGCATGGCCACATCTCCTTTGTATTCGGCGATATGCTCCTCACAAGCCGACAAGTCATTTTACCTGCGTCTACTGGGCGATCACATGTTTCGTATCACATTGCTTAGAACATTTGCTCTCAGGTACACCACATAGTTAGTATTGTCGTTGTAGCTATATTTGATGGCACTGGTTGCCATGTGTATATAAATGTTTATTTGCTCCTCTTCATGTGTGCGTGTTGTACATATGTTGTATGCCATACGTCAATCATAATACATAATACTACTCTGATGGACCATGACATTAATAGCGTGTCAAGGTATGCAAAGAAGCATCAAAATGGAACGTCGTTATATTAATAGAACAAGCATAAAATGATAATGAAGGGGTAATAAAGGAACAACCAAAATGAGATACCCTTATAGCGGAACTCATCACAGCAACCCAGTGGCAGCTGTTTACCAGCAAGACTAAAGACCTTTCAAAGTATCATTGAAAGGATGCTTGAGCCGTTGGTTTATGTTGATATACAACATAGACATGGTCCCATCCCAAAGATCCTGTGTCTACGCAATGTGCAACCATGGTTGTCATGCAGCCAAGCTCCGCTTTTATCCATTTCTTTTTGTCCTCACCCATAAATCCAAACCCCCCTCCCACAAAATATCCTCAAATCATTGTTCTCAATGAAACCATGAAAGATCTGGTATGCATCTTTCTCTTTGTAATCAGGAGATTGAGTTTATCGAGACTGCTGTGCGTCATTTTGCCTGTTGAAAGCGCGATTTTTGTCAAGTCGATTTAGCATACACTAATGTTGTGGCTATGATGGATGGGATAATAAACGTGTCATTGACCTTGCTTTCAGAAACATGGATGGATATTGTCAGTTTGTTTATCTCAAATATGGTCATGCCAAGACCCTTTGTGAAGCTACCTCATCGACATTCATCACTTTTTTTCTCCTTTTTGTGATCGCACGAATGCCCACGCCCACCATGCTGGTATAAACAACGATGTTGTCGTCCTTCGTTTTACATCCATTCAACTCTCTTCTCTTGCTTCCATCGTGCCACTATTTGATGAGGACGCTTTCAAAGCCCAAGTTGGTGTGAGAATCATGGTGGTGTGTCTTCTTTGTAATCCTGTGAATGAGAGCTGATATATGATTCATTGTTCTCCTCCCATTTTCATTGCCACTATTGCTATCTTTGTGATAATGGGTTCTTTATGTATGAGAAAGTGTGATATTGCTGTTGGAGAAAAATGGGTCAATGAGTTCAATTAATATCATTGGGAGTGATCTGCACCATTTATTGCAATGAAATGTATGTAATGGTTTATGACCATGCCTCCTTCAATTGAGCAACTGTATGATTAAGAACCGCCTTTCCTGATGGCGACAACGTGTCAAATGTAGCAAATCCATGGATAGTCCCCTGGTATCGGATTGCGACCACAGGTACATGAGCTGCCATTAATCGTCCTGCATAAGCCTCAGCCTCATCTCGCAGCACATCCGCTTCAGCACTAATAACCATGGTGGGTGGTAGGCCTGAGAGTTCTTCTAAGGAAGCATGTATCGGCGATGCCAAAGGATCTTGTCGTTTGGACGCGTCTGGTAGGTAATGATTCCAGAAGAATTTCATCTCATTTGCCGTTAGATCATAATGCTCACGGAATTGTTGATACGATGGGCGGTCAAAATCGGCATCAACCACAGGATAATAAAGGACACAGTATTTGATAGCATTACCAAACCCTCGACGTTTGGCAAGCACTGCAGTACATATGTATTGTCATGTCAATACGAATGTAATATTATGGCATGCCATTTACACTTACAAGACAATGCTGTGGTCAAGTTGCCACCAGCTGAATCACCGACAACAGCCAACTTGGACGCGTCGATCATCATTGTTGAAGCATGGTCAATTGTCCATTCGAGGGCAGCAAAGCATTCTTCTAGTGCTATTGGGTATCGTACGGTAGGGCTTAATGTGTATTCCACAAAGACCACAGCAGCATGTGCACGGGCGGTTAACTACAGCAAGATCCACAGGTACTATTAATTTTCAGGCACGACGCATATGATGTTATTCTTTTAAAGTACCTCGGTTCGCACACGCTTGTGAGTTTGTGCATCGCCAAATACCCAGCCACCTCCATGCCTGAGAATATGCAATGGTTAGGCTTTTGCATCTGTATAGTGTGCATTATGCATACTTACAGATACATGATGACTGGTAGCATTTCGTTCTCGGAGTTGACAGGTCGTGTGATGACAAGTCGTATTGTTTGACCATCACCCTTGGGTGAAGGTATATGCTTTTCTTCTTCCAATACATCCCGCCCCGAATTATTACGGCTATCCACTGCCTTCTTCTTGAGGATCTCATCGGGGGTCAACGTCGAGAGGTCGGATGATGGTGCATTTAAAACCACCTGTCGGCACTCTGGTTCTAGTTCCACGTCCAATTTGATTGTCATTGATGCAGCAAAGGTGGGGGAGTGTGGTAGAGGTGTGTGTATGTGAACAACAAGAAAGAG
This sequence comes from Lichtheimia corymbifera B2541, assembly GCA_000697475.1. Taxonomy (NCBI): domain Eukaryota; kingdom Fungi; phylum Mucoromycota; class Mucoromycetes; order Mucorales; family Lichtheimiaceae; genus Lichtheimia; species Lichtheimia corymbifera. Next base: position 126,636 of record JNEU01000776.1, read on the forward strand.
AAAGTGAAACCATTGCGTAGCCCTGGGAACCACCATCTTTAAAGTTTACTAGTAGAACATGTGTCACAGCATGACGCTTAAGTTTGATTGGTTTTGGGGTTAGCTACACGGTGGCGACTTATCATTACAGGATACCGTAGCAAATGGTCCATGGTATTCATATGCCCCAAGTTTATTTTATTCATCTAACAACAACATATATATGCCACAAAAAGGTGCTGATCATGTGATTGACAGCTTTCTTTAGTTCATTGGTGAATTTCCTGCGTGGAGTACCTGCCGGGGTTCACCTTGTTGCTTTGACGGGTTTCTTTACTGCAACTTCTCTTTCCGCGTCTTTCACGAGCCCACACCATCACTTTGCACTGAGTAATGTCGAAATTCTTATATGGCGCTCTCTTATGGGTGCGTTGGATTGCGTCAAGTACTCCTGGATACGTGCACCCGGACGAATACTTTCAGTCACCCGAAATCACAGCCAACGCCATACTCGACATCGACAGCTACATCCCTTGGGAATTTGAAAAAGAGAATGCCATTCGCGCCGTGATACCACCGTAAGTCTTCTACTGTGTATCCGTTGGTACGCGTGTTTATATCTCACTTTTACGCGATAAAGTTTTCTTACAACAGGGTTGCCATTTTGGATTTTGAAGACTGTATCGCAACCAGGTATAGCATCAATTGAAGACAAGCAGCTGATGAATATACTTACGATTGAATAGTTGTTCCCAATGCGGTTGATATGTTCTTGGTGGAAAGGTTTTCGTGTTTGGTTGCTACGTTGGTGATGGGTAAGTTTGGAAGGAGCACCGCATAAAGTATTGTGTCACTTACTGAGTATGTGTTTAGACTATGCCATCTATCGGATATGCCGCTGCCTAGATAAGGATCCCAAGTTACCGATGGCATTATTTGCAACAAGCCATGTGGTCCTGGTGTACTACGTGCGTCCATTTTCAAATTCGTTCGAATCTCTCATTCTATGCTTGAGCATCTGGTGTTTTTGTACCTTGCTTGAAAATGTGAGTCACTATCGCTTTTATGGTTTGAATGCCTACAACGGCTGACACATCACTATAATAGGCAACATCGCCAACATCAGCTTTTGCACTTGGGAGCCTATTGGTTGCTGGTGTATTTACTCGGATCACATTTGCTTTGTTTGGATTACCTATTGGTGTCGCATATTTGTATAATGGCTTCACAAAAAGGTAGTTGATGGGGATCAGGCCAACTTGGGAAAAATGCTAATACATGATCTGGATATCACTGTAGTCAACCCAAGCGTTTCCTCTCTTCGTTGATACCATTCACTCTCGGAGCTACTTTGGTGGCCATGGTCTTTGTTCTTGCCGATTCTCTTTATTATGGAACCATTCAAGTGATTATTGACAATGTACCCTTGACCGACTTTGTGCAAGTGATGGATGCGATAACCTATCCACAAAAACTCTTGACTATACGTGCCTCGGTAAGAACTTAATACTGGGCAATGCGATAAGCGTGGCAGTGGTACTAATCGGCCTTTTCATGTAGGGCATTCCTGTATTGACACCTTTGAACAATCTTTTGTACAACACAGATAAGAGCAATTTAGAACAGCATGGCCTTCACCCCTTGTACCTTCATTTTCTGGTCAACTTCCCTATGCTTTTTGGTCCACTTGTACTTGGAGCGGTTGCTGCTGTAACCAAAGCGAATGAACAGCATGTCGTTTATCGAAGTAAGTGTTGAATTTTATCATATGCATATCCATATTAATACGTCTCTTTTGTCAGCTCTTTCTGCCATTGTCGTTTTTGGTTTGGGTGGTTTATCATTCGTGCCCCATCAAGAAGCCCGTTTCCTGGCCCCTTTGCTTGTGCCTTTGATTTTCATATTCACTTGGAATCGTGCGAAGCTTTCACGCACGTTTTGGGTATGCGTTAGAAGAGCAAGTATTCTGTAACTTTATTCATATTTATTGGGATAGGTTATTTGGATGTTATTCAACCTCATCACCGGATTCATCTTTGGCTATTTGCATCAAGTATGTTTTTCAACCTCAGTGGGATGCTGATCTTCTTGCTTACCTACTAGTATATAGGGCGGTGTAGTACCATCGATGATGTATCTTCAGCAGCAAACTTTGGGACTACGCAACTGCAAGCTTGCAGCCAACAGCGAGTTAATTTGTGATCTTAAAACAACCGGTAAGTGACATGCTCCTTTGTTTGTCATTGACATTTTGAAGACTAAAGTAAGATGTAGATATGGCCTACACCAATGAATACAACGTCACCTCCAATGTTCTCTTTTACAAGACATACATGGCCCCACGACATTTGGTTGGATATCCCAAAGCTTGGGAAGGTAATGGTTAATGAGTGGAAGTTTACATGGCAGTTTTAATCTGACGTTGTATATCATAGTGTCTCGAGACCGACCACATGTGCGTATTGAAGACTTTGGAAGTGATTGGGATCGGCTTGACAAGGAACTCCACTCCAGATCCGGCGTGACGCTATTAAACCTTCATGACGAGTACGAGCCACACGTCAACTTTGCCCCATCCAAAGACGGAACATTTTTCGAGAGGTTTTTAGGAGATCAAGGTTGATGATGCTGCAAATAACTAAGCTTCATTTATACATAGGACACTGATCGTGGCACCGAGTACAGCGATGTTACCCAGGGTGGGAGATGCACGTTATTTGCTTGTTGCCAGTTTCAATCCACACGTCAATTTTGATGATGGAGAGATATTATTGGATGCTATCAAGGAAGGAACCTTCTCCCGTGCTATGATCGGTTTGAATGTCTATCTTTTACTATCAGACGGGTGATCAATTGTCCCCAGGCGAAATGGCAACAGCGACAGCACTTGACAACAAATAGATTTCATTTCGACTCGAACTCACACGACATCACACACCCCCACCCTCCTTTCATAATACATATTTAAAAGCACACATCAATACATCAATTATATCACAACTTGTTCTGCCACTTTTTCTTCATGCGCTTAGCAGTTGCACTTGGGCTTACACTTTCTTATCTCATTTCTACAGCCGTCTCTGATGATACTGGCGATAAAACTATCAGTGGAATCTTGGCTGTATCGTCACCAGCATGGCTTGCAGAATTCCGTGGACCAAGCGAGAGTGCCAATGGTCACATGTTCAACGTCGAAGATAGTATCAAAACATCATTACTCGACACTGTGAACGGTCTTGATCTTTCTCGTTATCCCCAACCCTCCAAAAGACCGCCTGTAGATGATCCGGAAGTGAAGGCTGTGCTTGATCAGCTCGATTGGTCCAAGGTACCCAAGATCTCAAAACGACGGCTTGTGGGTGAGGGTGAGCTTGATATGCAGAGCTACGATACAAAGGCAGATCCCGATTGTTGGTGGTCGAGTACGACATGCAAGGAACCAAAATTGGATTATATACCTGAAGATATCAGCTTTTGTCCACGAGCAGGAGATTGGGGATTGAATTACGATGATGGACCTTTCCGTGTGTGGAGCAAGGATGCAGCAGAACAAAAATGGCAAGAGCCTCGTTTATACAATTACTTGGCAGAGCAAAACAACCAAAAAGCAACTTTATTTTGTAAGTATAAGCATGCTCCATTGTGTTTGACTGAAGCTTAATTATTCCATTGTATAGATATCGGTTCCAATGTCATCTCGTTTCCAGAAGCAGCTCAACGTGCACTAAAAGATGGTCATACAATTTGCTCGCATACATGGTCGCATCCACTTATGACAACGCTTACCAATGAGGAAGTCGTATCTGAATTATACTGGACACAAAAGGCCATCAAGGAAGTCTTAGGAATTACGCCAAAATGCTGGAGGCCACCCTTTGGAGATGTGGATGATCGGGTTAGAGCAATTGCATGGTTGATGGGTATGCGCACTATCATTTGGGACCGAGATACCAATGATTGGGGACTGGTAAGTGCAGATGGGATCATTGTATAGGAATATCAATGCTGACAACAAAAATAGGCCAGTCAAAGCATCAATGCCACTGAAGTAGATGGATACTATAAGGAATGGCTTGATTCACGTATCGACAACGAAGATAACGAGCACGGTCATATCACGCTGCAGCATGAATCCAGTCGAGAAACGGTCGAAATGGTTGAAAAATGGTTGCCCAAGCTTCAGGAACAGTTTAATGTGATGCCCATTCATCAATGCTTGAACGATCCATATCCTTATTGGGAAGACAACTGGGTGTATCCTACTATCGATAATCCTAGTCCTGGAAAGGATCAATTGCAAGCAGCTTCAGCTGACAAGCACCCACAGAGCGGCGACTCGTCTTCTTCCTCAGAACATGAGGATCATGCAAGTGACAATCATGACGAGCAATTCTCCCCGTCCTCTGCAAACCGATATACTCCCAGCACCAGCATTGTATTATTGTTCTTTGTTGCTAGTTTGCTTACTATCTTTTAATTCCCAATTACCCCCTTTTTATTATCCCACTTTGCTGTTATATTATGTTGAATTCATGATTGATAAAGATATTCGTATACTATTGAGTCGCTATGTATGCATTACAAGAAAAGGCGTTCTCTAAATTAGGATCATCAAGCAAGCTGGATTTCGGAGCCTGGCCGTCACAAGGCATTTCCCACTTCTCTTCCGCTCCTCACTACTACTCTTACTACAAAATGGCTGATCGTATGATCGTCGATGAAGGTTTGTACTCGGATCCTTCTTGAATTCTGCTTGCAGTCTAGCTAACCTCTTTGTTTTTCTATCCTCATTCAATAGCTTCACAAGTTCGAACGAAAGGTCGAGGATTCTCCAGCAATGATGGTACGTTTCTCTGTCACGAACGATGCGTTGGGTGATTCGGTAACACTGTCGCCTTCAAATAGATGCCAGAGGACGAAACGATATGCGCATGGATGAAGACGTTGGAGATAGTGACTTAGTACCTCAGCGTTGTAAGTGTTGATTATATCTTTTTGGACGTTCCCTGCGCTTCAACGCGTGGTTGTACGTGTTTACGTTATCCAATCTCATTCATACTAATTGGATCCATGTATCTAGCGATTGAAGGATGGATTTTGATTGTACGTGGTGTTCACCCTGAAGCTGATGAAGAAGGTCTTATGGAGCGCTTTTCCGATTATGGCACTGTCAAGAATTTGCACTTGAACCTTGATAGACGAACCGGTTATGCCAAGGTACATTGGATAAGATGGATGATTGGACTTATAAACCTGACTCTATTTATGCTGTAGGGTTATGCATTGATCGAATACGAGACACTCAAAGAAGCACAAACAGCCATTAACGAAGCCAATGGTACCACCCTGTACGATGAACCCCTTCAAGTCGATTTTGCTTTTGCCAAGGATGACGATGAATCTCGTGGATCTCGGCGAGGCGGCGATCGACGTAGTTACAGAGATAGAAGTTTGAGCCCTGGAAGATAAAAAAAAATGCATATGCTTTTGGATCGATCAACACTAAGAACGGTTTATCTATTGGGGATTGATTTGTTGGGATCATAATGAAATCGGATAACAATGAGGGCGCGAATCCATACTGTAGAGTGCACGTGATATTTCAATCAAATCCTACTATGCATTCCTCTATATGGTGGAATATATATGTAATAGTTTCATGGATAATACTTTATTTGTTTCCAATGTAACATAGCAACCATGTATATATTATAATAATATTGCTACTATACAATCCTTTTTCATGGTACTATAGTAAATTCAGAAGAATAGCCCTTGTGCGGTTTGACCTCGCTATAAAGCATCAAATGTCAAATACTATGAGCAACTTGTGATACACATCAAAGTATGCGACTTACCCAGTGAGAGTCTTTTTGTGATGTCCAAAGTATCCAATGCGATATGTTCCCGCTTTACATCATAGAAATTAGCTGATCTTGTATTTGATGCATCTCTTTTCTAAGCAACATACCTGGCACTTGCTCGTCCACATGCCACTCAATCTTGGCTTGTGATAAACCAAATATTTTGGCCTTGTATGAAAAGAGGAATCGGGTGTCATAATCGTGATCGTTTCGAATGACTTTCCAAGTGGACATCTTGTTGTGATGGTCCTGCTTTTGCTCAATAGTCAAAAAGGTGCCTTCCAACATGACATTGTTGCGTGGATTGCCAGCGACAAAGGTTGCTGACACGACAGGTTTATCAGCTCGTGAATAATTGCCATCCTTGTTTACATCCTTGATAATGTCACCAAATGATTTGCCCACACCTGGATTATCGGCGGGAAACGATGGTGACAAGTTGAACGCTTTGCCAGTGTAATCGGGTAGCTCTTCGGAATGCTTGATGGGTTCTCCTTTGGCCATGGCTGTGGCCAGCTCGGTGAACACCTGAATGTAAGCTTCCAGTGTATGTGGTCCATAAGGTGTCTAATAGTAGCAGTAATGCGTAAAATGACGTGTGTGTGAGTAAGGTCGGTTCACATATACTGTTGTATGTGTGCTACATTACCGAGGCACCCTCATATCGCTGCATTTGATATTCTTCATAGGTGGCACAATAAGACTAAATCGGGGCAATAAAAGATGAGGAAGAGGATGGTTAGACAAAGAACGACTTTTATCATCGCCTCGTGAATACTTGCCGCATATCCATTAGCCAGTGTTTGGATAACAATGGTGTCGTTGTTTCCCACACCCTGCTCAATTAACACCTTTTTGATAGCTTTTCGGAGACGACGTCCGCTCATAGTTGTCATTTCAGATGGCACAGCTGCAATAAAGAAATTGCCTATGCGCACCAATTGAACGTCAATGATACTAGGTTGCCACTCATACGGTACTGTGATCTCGCCGGTATTGAGAAGCACAGGCTTTGGTTGTTGACATTCTTCTTGCTCTTTGCTGGGCTTCTTGAGCACATCAGCAACGAAATCCCAGAATGGATTGCCATGAGTGGTGTTCTATGTATAATACTACGTGTCAGTATGCGTGATCTGTTTTCTTTTTCAGGGAGTGTTTTTGAATACCTGGAAGAATACAGAGAGTCCAGGACCATCCGTGGTACCAGCAGCTATAAACATGGGGTAAGCATGTTGACATTATGATGGTGGAGAAACTGTCTTTTTACCGAATCCATAACCCATTGCAGATGGACATAATGAAACATTGGTGCCATCTTCTCGGTTGACAACGGCTTTGCTAATGTGCCAGAACTTTTGACGGTAGTCAATGGGGCCTGATAACTTCATGAGCTCGTCACCATGCTCAAAGAGCTCGATGGCTTTGTCAGCTTGGTTTTGACCAATAATGCGGTTGGATTCAAGATCGCCTTTTTCCCAACCAGGTCCTCTATTTCCCCACGCACAAGTACGCAATTTAATTTAACGTTACATCCTTGTGTTTCTTTGACGCTGCATTGAAGTTTGTGTTACCTGCCATTACAGGTTGATGTGCCTGGGCATTTGGTATCACGCGTCCCATCGCATGGTATATCCGTGCCTGAACAGAATGGGCCAACGGTATTAGGAGTGACATCGCCCTCGTTTGCTTGTGCGAATCCAGCAACGAATGGTCCTTTGCCTGCGAGCTTTCCGGGGTTGTAATGCTTTTCAGCAGCATAAGCAGCATAGCCCTTGTTGTCACCATTGACCAAGTGATTGGTCTTGTTGATCGATACACCGTGAACAGCAAACCTGGTTTATACAATATGAAAAGGAAATGTTACATGAGTTCATGTCCGCAACTATGTCAGAAAGAAGGAACACCAACCAATTGAGGAAACCCAGGCCGTTGCCATCTCCGTCGCGGAAACCGAGTAAAGTCATTTCCTTATCCACATCATATTTGTACTCGACGCGCTCCTCCTTGGGGTTAAGTAAATAAGCGGCAGGTGAACGACTGATGCTAGTATTCAGCAATTCATCACGGCTGACGGTGATAGTGCCATCTTGTAAATGATCATGAGCGCGAACAATAGCATTGACGATGCCTTCCACCATAGGCTTTGTGGTTTCTTCAATCCATCCAAGCACGCTGATTTCATACATGGCTATATGGTTTTAGGTTAAATGAAGCCTAACATATATGGGAGAATATCCCAATCTTAGCAATAAAAAATACCATGCTGCAAGTAACCGCCCATGCTGTTGTGGTTATGGGTACTCGAGATCATCACGTTTTTCTCGGTGTAGACTTTGTTGCCATACAATGCTTGCAATTTCTTCACGACTCGTTTCTTGACAATGTCACCGACAGCTGCTGTATCCGAATTGACAAAGACAATACGATCATCATCGTTGGCAATGATGAAAGCTCGTGCAAAGATACGCTGCAGAATTCCTTTGCCGGTTTGGCTTAGATCAGCATATCCCATCATCGTAATCTCGGCTGCCGGACCAGTAATGTCGCCCATGCCTACGCCCACTTTGAGACCCTTGGCTTGTTGACCATGCTCAGAGCTGGTAGCAGTAGCAGTGGATATCCAGCACAATGATGCATAGATGAGAAGAAATAAGGAACGTACTAACAACATACGGGTGTAACAAATGAAAGGAAGATGTTATTAGATATAAAAGTGAATGGAAGGGGAAAGAAGACGTATGCTGTGCAAAATGCTGATGCTCAAATCCATTATATACCTGGATGGTCAACCACTGTAGTACAAGTCTTGTGCAATGAAGTGGGGTGTTAACTTCTAGAAGTGCGACAAGTTTCCAGATGAGAAGAGTTCGATGATGTTTATTGAGCGTTTTTAGTATTGTCTACCAACATGGCTTTTGGGATCATTTTTATGATACCAATCTTGGTTGGGTGTGTATTCATGATTCCGCCTATCCTATATTGTAACCATTCAAAGGAGGAGGGAGATATTAATGAAAGAAGCGCTATGAATATAGAAGAGAAATGGTTTAATCCTACAACAAAAGAGTAAGCATTTGTCATTATGGCTTTCACGCATACAATTAAGCAGTTCGAACTTACATCACGATACTGACTTCTATTGAACTTAGTTTTTCCCAAAAGGAGCGACCTCTTTTCCGGTCGGGAGGGCGACTTCTTTGATGCATAAAGACATTCTGAAGATCGTTCTTATCGGCGATGGAGGCGTCGGGAAGGTAAGAAGCTCTACATCTCACTTTAGGCAATGGTGCTAATGCCTTGTTGTATCGATAGACCAGTTTACGCAATCAAGTGAGTCTTATTCGAGTCGACATTATCAACAGCGTTTCCTAACCACTGTTCAACCCAGTTTATTCACAAACGGTTTACAAATGCATACAAAGCTACTATTGGTATGGGATACAAGGAGTGTAAGGAAGAGGAATACAGGTGCTAATGAGCTGTGCATTAGGAGCCGACTTCATTACCAAACAAGTGGAGACTGAGGATGGCAAGAAGGTGATGCTGCAAATCTGGGACACAGCAGGGCAAGAGCGTTTTCAGTCGCTTGGAGTGGCATATTATCGCGGTGCGGATGCTTGCATTCTTGTATATGATGTCAACAACTTCCTGTCGTTTCAACATCTTGGTAAGGTGCATTGGAAGGATCCATTATCATTACAATTACTAATGTGTATATGGATAACAGGACGATGGCGTGAGGATTTCTTAAAGCAATCATCATTACCGGCAGAAGAAGCGATGCACTTTCCAATGCTGATCATTGGTAACAAGATTGATATCGATGACCGCGTTGTATCTCGTCGACAAGCACGAGCATGGGCTGAACAAAATTCGAGTGAACGTATGAAGATCCCTTGTTTCGAAGCGAGTGCCAAGGATGGTACAAACGTTGAAGAAGCATTCACCTACATTGCCAAAATCGTCAAAATCCCGCAACTCGAGTTGGATCTCAATGGTGGCGGATCATCACTGACATTGTCAACTTCAGAATCAACAAAGTCCAAAAAACGCTCATGCTGCTGAAATACATATCACTTTTATCTTTATAATACATTACCACCCCCAACGTATACGAACTAGAGTCACCTTTTTCTCCACACACGATATATTCCATACACATTTACATACGCCCTTCCTCTTCGTGTATATGATTACCTCCTCGATACGGTTATAAAGTACCTTGCATCATTGTTTACCCCTTTTATCAACAATTTAAATTGAATTCTCACGCCATTTATTGTGAACTGCATATAGTAGATAACAAGAAATGAGATAGTAAGATGCTCATGATGATGAGAGGAATGAATGATGCTTTACAGTTTTAATCACAGTAAGGTTTACGGGGAAAGACATAAGATAAGAGATGAAGGATGCTTTTGAGTGTGTTGCAAAAAAAGTCTATGGGTTGACACCAAGGGTGAGTCTGATACCCAAGCTCATAAGCTCGGTAGTCAGGTATCTGAATACGTAAGGGATAGCAACGAGCTCGATGCCATCTGAAGTACCACATGATCGGCATTCAAATGTGCGCTTGTTGGCCAATGTTGATACAATCTTGGTGCAAATAGGTGATACCAGTGATCCACATAGTCGGCAAACGTGAGCCTACATAATCATGTTAATTTCTCCAATTGCATATTTCCCTTTTGTCAAGCCTTACTTGTGAATAATCGGAGCAGTTCATTAATCGATCCTGCAATAAGAAACTGGTACCGTGTGCTAACAGTGAATCACGCTCCATTTCACCGAGACGAATACCACCAGCACGCTTACGACCCTTGACAGGCTGCATTGTGAGGTTATGTACAGGACCAGTTGTACGCACTTGGAACTTGTCGTTCACCATGTGTCTCAAACGTTGGTAATAGACGACCTATATGCCCATAATTGTCAATACGGATCACTCTTCCACCTTCTCATCACCTGCACCCTGTACTTACGCCAATATAGATGTCCATCTTCATTTCAGTACCAGTGATACCAGAGTACATTGGCTCATTGCCATGGTAACTGTAGCCAGCCTTGAGCAACTGTTCACCAAAGTAGTCTGCTGCAGTATATTTTTCATTGAACCTACATCCTAAAGTCAGCTAAACGCATTCAAAAAAAGGGGGGGATAAAATGATACCAGACTTACTTGAATGGTGTACTATCTTGTGAAATACCGTGCAAGGCACCAGCTTTTCCTGCCAGACTCTCGACAAACATACCGATAGTCATACGAGATGGGAAAGCGTGTGGGTTGATAATGACATCAGGTTGCATACCGGATTCAGTAAATGGCATATCAATGGCAGGCCACTTTTGTGAGCACACACCCTTTTGACCGTGACGTGATGAAAACTTGTCACCAATGACAGGGGAACGTGTAATACGCAGTTTGATGTGCACCTTTTGTAATTCACCATTGCCTGAATCGTTGCCAAGCACACGTACTTCATCGACATAAGCATCCTCAGGACCCTTGTATCTCTTTACAACACCACGGCCTGTTGCGCGATCAACGTAGCAGTACATGGGATCATCCGCCTTCAAATGGACACCGATATGAGGAAGACCATCATTGCCCAGCAAGCTACGCAACTTGCTGTTGTTCTTGTTGTTGTCACCAAGACCAAAGTGATATGATATGGTCTCACCCTGAGCACGCATGCCTTCCAGATCGACAATCTCAGACTTGTAGACAGTACCATATCCAAAACCACGCTCATGTGCTGACTTGTTCAAAATCATAGCATCTTCCATATCGTAACCGGTGTATGAGATGACAGCCACAATAGCATTGGTGCCGTTAGGGAAGCCATCAAAGCCGTAATCATTATGCAATGCAGGGCGTACAACAGGAGTTTGACCGGTTTGCAATCGATACATCTTGTTGTCTGTTCGGTGGTTGAAAACGGTCGAAGGTGTACCCATTGTTTGTTTACCCATCTACATTCTATGATTTAGTAATGCGCTCCTCTTTATAACTTGCCATCTTTGACTCACCTGACACTGGTACATGTTTCTTGGGGATTGGTTGAAATCAGAGAAAGGAGTCATGTTGGCGACAATACTGAAGATGTTGGTGGGCGTAAATTCTTGATGGGTAGTGACACCAGGCACAACTTCATCATCCATACAAGCAATGTCCATGTATACTTGTTCGAATGTGCCAACCATATCCAATTTGCCATTAGCAAGGAACTTGACGGGACGCATCATACGAGCAGGTGATGAGAAAAGGTACAATCCAGGATATTCGCCACCATAGCTAGCAGGCACATGTGCAATTTCCATATCCAATGGTACTTGCTTTTGTTGATTGACACGCCAAATCTTGAGACTCTTGGCAACCTTTTCAGCAGTCTTTGGAGAACACCAGCCGACAATACGACCATCCAATAACACAGCAACATCACCAGGACGACCAATGGAATGCAAAATAGGTTGTGATACACCAAGCGATGCCAAATGGGCGGGAAGGCTGTTTACGTCCAAAGGTTCATTGATCACCTTACACTTGTGTGCCAAATGGTTAAGCAGACCACATGGTGAACCATCAGGTGTATGTACAGGGCAAAGGAAACCCCAAGCTTCTGGCAACAATTTACGAACAGCAGTCGTCTTCAATTCAGCAAAGAAAGCACCACGATGGATACATCGGAAGTGGGAAATGTAACGGTAGAAATTGAGCTTTTCAGCGACAATTGTGTAACCGCTGACCTATAAAAATTACTTGTAAGTGTCATTGTTCTCATCACTGACAACAAAACATACCTGCTGCAAATCGAGGCCTGTCTTGGATACAAGGTTACCAGTGGCTAAGAAATAGGACAACTTTTGACCAACATCTGGATTGACTCGTCGCATAGCGTTCATGATATAGTTGCCTGATAATATCCAATGTAAATACCAAGCTTACTGACCACCTTTGTCCAATTTACTTACGATCAAAGAAATCGACCTTTTCAGGATTGAGACGCACATGCGTTCTAAACGTTGCCTTGATGCTCTGGAGCCAATCGTGAATCTTCTCCTTAATAATCATGTTGTAGAGATGACCGGGCAATAAAACCTCTTGGTGCTGAGGAGAATCGGGATTATCAGCGCAGCATTCACCAGAGACAAGTGCGTACAACTTGCGAATCATGTAACTATCAGCCCATTCCCCATTATGGATGAGTAAACGGATAATCGCATATAGCACGTATATATAATATAAATACTCACATGAGCATGTTGAATTTGTCGCGGTTGTTGTTAAGATGCACCAAGATGATCTTGTTGAGAACAGCTTCACCCACTTGCTTATCGGTCAAATCCTCATCCAAGCCCATAATGATACGGAATTTCTCGCCAAGATAACTCAAGCAAGCATCACGAGTGTAGAGCGAATAAATCTTGAAGCTGCGTAAGAGCAATTCGATACGATCCGTCAAAAAGGTGTTCTTGTAATCGCCCTGACATAATGCATCAAAGATCTCCTTGTCTGAAGTATCCACCAATGCCTTGAGGAAGAGCACAACAGGGACCATGTATTCCTGCTTTCGCCAAGAGAATCGAAGCATAGCATTGCCGTCATTGAGATAGTGCACAGTGTTGGTTTGAGTGGTTTGATCAGGACGAGCACATCGAATAGCGCAACCATATTGAGAGTAAGTATGACCACGATTCTGGAATGAATTACGGATAATGGCGGTGACATGATTGCGACGTGGGACAATCAATAAACGAACAAGTTTCTCGATACCATTGACGATGAAATAACCACCCATTTCTTCAGACTCTTCATGGTGCTCGATAAGCTGCTTAGGATAGAGGCCCTTAAGGTTACAACGGTTGGAGCGCACCATGACAGGAAGCTGACCAAGTTCTCGGATATCCGAATTCACGGGACCATCATCCACACGCCAGCAGAATCTAACTTGGAGTTTGCCGCTGTATGTCTTCAAGCGTTCACGACAATGACTGGGGTAGATTTTACGATGCAACGAATAGACGTCCTTGTCAGAGACCATGGGTTGTGAGATCTTTGGATCCTCTGCCCAAAAGGTGATCTTGTGACCCAATGCTTCGCCATGCTCGCTGACATTGATGTCAGTTGGTTTGCCGTCGAATGCCGAGAGTGTGCCAATATCTTTGACGGCGATGTTGAGAAGACCACCTTCACCGGAATCACCGAATTGAGTTAAGCAGTTGAAAGACTCGATATGCGGCTTGGTAACTTCTTGAAGTAGTGGGACACCGAAACTTTTGCTGGAAGGGTGTTGGAACATACGTTCCCGCTCCAAGGTGTTGAAGGTTGACGGCATGGCGAAATAGCTGGTGGAGACGCACACACACTGCTGGGAGCTGACAGGTAAAGAAGAAGGATGTTAAAGAAAAAAAAACTACTGGGTGTAACTTCCCTGATGCGTGACTCTTTTCAGCAGGAAGGCTTTGCTTCATTGGGCTGTCAATTTTTATTCAATTCTTTCCCCCCTTACCCAACAAATACAGTAAAATGGCATTCGGCAATCGTGGTGGTGGACGAGGTGGTTTCCGTGGAGGTACATTGCCTAGCAACCTTGTCATTGATCGCAACTTTGCAATAACACACTCGTCCTCTTTTGTATAGGCCGTGGCGGTGGTCGTGGTGGTTTCCAAGGTGCATCTCAAGGTCCTCCAGATCAAGTTATTCGTATGTATTCATTCAACTTTATTCCACTGATCAGCACGATCCTAAACAGTATTGAATAGCTATGGGCTCGTTCATGCATGCCTGCGAGGGAGAAATGGTCTGCAAATCGATTAATCCCAAGATTCCTTACTTCAATGCACCTATTTACCTCGAGAACAAGTCGCAAATCGGCAAGGTGGATGAGATTCTTGGTCCTATGAATGAAGTTTATTTCACCGTCAAGATGGATCAAGGTATGGTCGCCACTTCATTCAAGCCCGATGATAAGGTGTATATCAGCACTGATCGTCTATTGCCTTTGGAACGTTTCCTTCCTAAGCCCAAGACTCTCAATCAAGGTAAGCATGAACGATATTGCCATTTTTGGTACAAAGGTATTAACTTATTCTATCATTAGCTGGCAAGGCTACTGGTCTTCAAGGAAAGGTTGAAAAGAAGTCTGGTGGTCGTGGCGGATTCGGTGGCCGTGGTGGTGGCCGTGGAGGTCGTGGTGGCAGCCGTGGCGGATTCGGCGGTGGCCGTGGTGGTGGTCGCGGTGGATTTGGCGGCAACCGTGGTGGATTTGGCGGTGGCCGTGGTGGCGGTCGTGGCGGTTTCCGTGGCGGTCGTGGTGGCTTCCGATAAACTCATTTGGCTTTAAGAAGAGTTCAACATCATTCTACCTAGCATATACGAATCCTCATGAAGTCTTCCTTTGTACATTACATCTCGTTTTATACGCCAGAAGAAATGAAAAAAGCACTTTTGGTTTTGCAACAAGTATCTTACAATAAACATCAATCGCAATTCTTCAATATCGTATGTGCACATTTTCAATGTTGCACCATCAATTTTGACATACTCCGTACGAACGCTTGACAAGTAATCATGCTATTGGTAACCGTTGCTATGATGACAACACATGGGCCCTGACAACCACATAAAACATTTCACAGCCAACGTTAAGTGAGAAACAGCCATAGGAGACTGTCATCTTTATATGCTCATGATTGAAAGAGGACATGATAAATGTTTTTGGAAAGGAAACAAAAATACACAATAAGATTTCTAGCCTGCTCTCTTTGTTCTCTAGCAATCTTCTTGAGGAACCACACGTAAAGAAGAAAGAGAGAAAAGACAACAGCAATGATAGGTAAAAAAAAAAAGTGATGCAAAGGATTTGTGCTGCGAACAACGAAAAAAAAGAGAGGGAAAGGCAAGGGGCGGGTTATATGTAACGGATTTGCGTGTGAGTGTGTGTGAGTGTGTGTGTGATCAAAGTGCGAGAGTATAGTGTAATATGTGTGGAGAATGCTTTTAAAAAGTGCATTACTGATTAGAAACCATGGTATTGGCCTTGAGGACCGGGTGGTGGTTGACGAGCACCAACGTATTGACCAGGACCTGGTGGTGGAGGTGGTGGAGAAGATGCCCAATTGCCGCCTGGGACATTAGAGGGTGGAGGTGGTGGAGGTGCAGGTGATGCATCATTTTGTGGGCGGAAAGTTGGATAATAACCACCAGCACCAGCACGTGCTGGAGCTTCCTTTGAAGGATCAAAAAAGCCCATAGGATCTTGACCCGATACATCTGAACGGCTGCTGTAAGCATCATCATCGAATTGAGAATCCGCCAAAAGACCACGCTTGCTCTCATCTTCATCAGGTGGTACAACCGAATGCATAAAGTGTACAGGTCCCATTTCACGGAGTTGACGCTCTTTACGCTCACGACGCTTGTTTGCACGTACACGCTTTCGTTCATAATCCTCCCAGCGCTTGAGTGGTACTGTTGATGGATCGAATACACCGTCTGCGTTGCCATGGCCATCACCCTTCTTTTCACCTTCGACCTTACGAGTTTCACCCCATGAAAAGTCGTCAAAGTGCCAGAAGGAGTATACAGGCAAAATAAAGTTCCACACAGGCAATCCAATGAGGTAAACAATCATCCAGCAAAAGTAGACCCACTTGCGAGTTGTCAAGAAAATGAGCAAGGCCGGTGAAAAGATAACCACAATCAGCAGGATGAGCGGCACGGCTGTTTGGAAACTTGTGATTTGTGTACTTGCAATCGAAACAACAAGCACGACAGTCAAGACAATGGCAACAGGAAGCGTCAATGTACCAACAAGATCCATAAAGACGACAAACTGCATAGAGAAGCAGAATGTACCACAAAGATTGCGTACGAGAACCAATTCGAACAAGTTGTGGATGGTCGAGTTAATCCAGCGACGACGTTGAGACAACAACACCTTGAATTCATCAGGGACAATGGTCTTACAAATCTATATCACGAGGGGTAGATATGTTAGCTATTGAATAAATACAAACATAAATGTTGTTCATGTTACTTACAGCTTGAGGAGTGAATGTCATTTTGCGGTAAGGGAAATTGCGAAGCATGAGCGTAGTCAAGAAACGATCTTCACCAAGAAGCAACAAGTTCTTTTGATGGAGGGTGTCGATAGTGTTGGAGGAGTATTCTTGCACAATCTCAGGTTTGGTGATGATAGGGACCCAATCGCCGTCACCCTTGCGTGCCTTGAGACGATACATGGAGAAACAACCAGGCAAACATGTGACACCACCAAAGACAGCTTCGAAGCCTTTAGCCAAATGATGGGAAATAAAGTACTCGTAGACTTGAATTGCGGAAACCCAACTTGCACGCTTATTGGCGATCTTGGTTTCACCACAAAGACCCATAATCAAATTGTCGTTGACCATACAATTGACGAGATAACGCAAAGCCGATTGATACACCTTGGTATCTGCATCCACCTACAGGACAATGAAATTGTCAGCAGACCGCTTTTCTCTCATTGTGTTCCCAAAATAAACTTACCATGAGACATAATTCGAAAAAGTCCGGAGTGGCACCCATAAGCCAATGAATCTTTTGAAAGAGATCATAATCAAGGGGTGTCATGCGATCATTGTAAGTAACACGGCTGAAAAAGTTCATGAGGATAAGCTGAGAATCACGCTTGCCACGGTTGCCAGGCTTAGCACCGCCTTCTTCATCAGGATTGCCGCACTTTACAACCAAGATCATCGGAACTTTGTGGCCCTTGCAGACTATAACAGAAAAGGTTGGTTGAATTGCCACAGAGGATGGTGGGACATAAGCCATGTGTTACATACCGTAATGACCTGCGTAAACCTTTGCACGATTGTACATTTTGGCACCATTTGCGACAGCGATGTAGGCCTTTGCTTCAGGATTAGCCATGGCTGGGTCATCAAAATGCATGAGGCTGAGACACATATCAGGTGTTGTCATGGTTTCGCCGTGACCAGTAATAATGCCGTCAGCAATCAGGAACAACAATTTGCGATCGTCGGGATAGTCGGTCATAGACAAGGATTCAACGGTACCACGAATACCTTCCGTATTCTCGGAATAGCAAGTGATCAACATGACGGTATACAAGTCGTTGCCGATTTCAATCAGTTGCTTGCTCAAGCCTGCACCAGCAGCAGCTGCACCACCGATAGCTCCCATCTCCATAGACTGATTATGATGCACTGTAGCAGCGGCACCAGCAACAGGCGGAGGAGTACGCGATAAACGACGAGAGATAAACCATGCAAAGATCAAAGCCAAAAAGAAACGAGCCAATACAATGGAAAGGACACATCCAAGAGCAAAGTATAGAATCAATTGAGATGCGAAACAACCGGGTGTAGCCTTGTCAATGTTGCCAGCCTTGTACTTTGCAATCAAACAATCCATCGATGCCTCAAACTCGGTACGGCGTCTAAACATCTTGGTAGCATCACGACCACCGGCGGCATAGCTGCTATTGAGGACATCACGAATCAACGCATCGAGAGGATCACCAGCAATGGCGGAAGGATTGGCGTTCATGTAGGGTTCCATGTTGAGTACATTGCCGTCGATAACAAAGTAAGAAGTCAAGTTGGAGCTTGCAAGGTAATTCCAGTCATAGCCGACACGACGTGTTGTATTCTCAACCTTGATGCTGCTGAAGGTGGATTCATCAATAGTGCCGAGAGAGCAACCACCATTGCCGTTACCAGCGGAACAAGGGTTAAAAGTGACAGCAGTGAAAGCGTTTGCAGTTGGGTTTCCAGTGTCCTGGCAAGAAGGAATATCGGTACCATGCTGAAAGAGATTGGTGACATCAGTGCCTGGGACATCCGTGTACTTGAAAAAGTTGGCATCATCCGAAGTAACAGCTTGAGAGACATTAATGGCCCATCCTTGAACACCCAATAAACCAGCTATGTGTAAAAAGTAAATAAATGAGTACGTGTGTGTATGTGCTTGATTAATGAAGTAAGCCTGCCCCTTTTGGAAGGATGCACCCCCAGATCCCAGCCCCATATTCTCCTTCATTATCCATCATCTTCTTTTTTCTTATACCCATCCCTTCTCTCCCAATGCCCCACACACACTACTATGACTATTACTTACCACTTGTTGCTGTGTCATTGTATGATGCAAAGTTGGCAAGGTTTTGTGATGCATCAGGTGGACATAATACAGAGCTGACACCAATAGTAATAAAAGCGACAACACCACCAAGACAAGCAATAAGGAAACATAACGTAATCTTCTCTCTCCAAGCTTGTTGCATACCAGGATCAGGCATCTTCATGGCTTTGAGCATTCCGGGTAATGCCCAAAAGGTGACGATACGTGAGAGCAACACCCAAGGATCAAACCAAGAATGACTCTTTTGGGATTTGCCTGTCAATAGCGGTGGGGGTTCTTGGTATCGATCGGGTCGAATCAAGGTACGACCACGTTGGATATTTTGGCCTGCATTGGCAATACTGTTGGCTCCAGGCACAATACGTCGAGTAGGTGCTCGACCAAGAGTTGTTTGTTTTCGACCAAGAGAAACGTTGCGATTGGCGTAAGCGTTGCCTGTGGATGCACCATAGGCATTGTCAGGTGGTCCACCGCCGTAAGGACCTCCTCCTGGTGGTGGTGGTGGCATATTTGAAGGAAAGGAAAGAGGACTAGCTGTCAATAAACAAGTGGCTGAACAATATAAATATCAACAAATGGAGCTGGATGACTGTGGTGATAGAACACACACACACACAAAGGACCCACGATCTGGAAGGAGGAGGAAGGGGAAAAAAGAGATTAGGAAGAAAAGAGTAAGAGAGGCTGGAAGGTACCGTGTATAAAAATAGCCCCTACCACAGTGACAGCCATGCACGACGAATACTTGTGTTCATTTGCGGACAACGAATCACTGGGATCAAGAACACACGTTGATTGCCTGATATGTTTGCCCACCTAAAGTTGCCTTGCCCGCTTCACACTCCACTCATTTGATACTGCTTAAATGTGTTACCTTGTTTACAGAATCATCCCAGCACTCGAGCCATAGCTGTCATGTGTGCCTGGCCAAGTTTTCTCTTGTGTGAGCCCATCAAAAAGGATCGACCACCGCCATCAAGCCCGACGATGGGCTAGTTGGCCTCACTTCTCAGACTCCGCTAAGCTTATCCAAAGTAGATTTCTCACTCGATATATTACATCTTGGATGATGACCTGGACCCACTCACGCGACCAATGTAATACATTGGCTTAATAGACATCATCCCCTCTCGAGTATTTGTAGATCACAGGATGGGACAAAGAATTCCTTTTATACATTCTATTCTACACTACACATTTACATTTGTACAATCATAATATCATTCTATCATATGCTTCTTTATCACCGCTGCTCTGCAGTGGTGCTAGTAGTATTGCTGTTGGTACATTGGGCACCTTGGGCAAAGGATTGAGGAGTCACTCTTGTAATACTACTGCCATCGGATGAAGCTTGCTGAGTCCCCTGCGTATGCAGGAACGTTTGTTCACCCATTGACTGCGTGAAACGCTGTGCTGGTAACTCATAGCGGATATCAAGCTCGGTCAAAATATCTTTCAAAGCAATCATAAACTAGAAGTAAAAAAGGGGGAGAGAAACAATATGATGTTACTCACACATATAACAATGCCAATTCCCCCACACACACATTGATGTTCCCCATTTTCCTTCTCTTTACCTTGGTACGACGTTGGAACCGTTTTCCCAAATCCTGCCAATTGCCTTTGTGTGGTAACCATAGCGACAAGATAATTTGGTTTACGTCGATAATGTCAGTGACACGCACATCGAAGCCTGGTGCAAAGTCCCGAGAGTTGTTGTTGACCCATTCCGAAAGACGACTGTGGAGTAAATTGAGTCGTTCTGTGGGTGTACGGAAATCCACATTGATGATAATGGTCTCGCCCATGTCCGGTGAGCGTCTCACGTTGACAATCAACTTGGTACGTAATACCGTTGTGGGTGCATACAAGAGCTGACCATCACCACGACTGATAACAATTCATTGTAAGTAAGGTTCATTGTCAAAGCCATGCACTGCCCTACTACTCACATGAACACGGTGCCCATCAAGCCGAGATTATGCACCAAGAGAAACGTGTCGTCGATCAAGAGATAGTCACCAGCGTCGTACGGATGCTAAAACAAGTAACTTCATGTAAGCATTATGTGTGTCATGAAACAAAAATAGATTTTTCATACCGTGACAAAAAGGAAAATGACATTCTCGAACGTGTTCTTGCACGTGTCACCAAAGACAAACGTCAAAGCCAATAAGCACGAGCCCAATGGCAGTAATGAGTGCCAAACATCCACGTTGAAAATCGCCAAAGAGATAAATGTCGTAATGATAATGCTAAAGACAAGCAACAGCATATCGATCTTGCCAAGTGCCTGGCTTGTATCACGTACGCATTGCGCCAGTGCTTTTCGTTCCTTATAGATCTCCAGGACGGTATCTCGAAACTCACGCCTTGTCAAGTTGCCATTACCATCCTTGTCAAAAACCGAGAATGCCTTTTCCGCCTCTTCCCGTGATTGAAAATAAGGTGCAAAGTGGTTAACTTCGAGTGACTTTTTAGCTGCTTCATCTGACGTAGGTGGCAATTCGTTCGGATATGCCAATGAATAAAATAGTTTTCGTGCCACCTTCTTTGCATAATCGGTAGAATTGATATCCACCTTGTTGCGGTCGATGGTGCTTCGGATTTGGGGTTGATCGGTAAGCATCATGTTTTGTATACGTTTCTGGAATTGGTTGAAAAACTTGGGGTCGTTGCCTGTGGCACGATCATGATCAATGCCTGTGCTATACGCACTGCTCATGTTGGATTGCAACTCCTTGTCAGATGTTGAGCTTCCACTATTGGGTCGGCGGTTTCGGAGGCCATCTGGACGTGAGCGCCGTGCCTCTGATTTGCTTAGGGTATCGAGAACTACAAAAGATTTGTTAATGATTCGGCTTGCATGAGAACAAAGAAATCTGTCGGATGAGCTTACTTTTCAGGGCATATTTGTTTTGCTGCAGGCGGTCGCTGAAGGCTTCTTTGTGGAATCGTGTTGCTAAAAAAAGGTTATGACCAATGAAATGCAAGCTTGGAGATCGGCTACCTACCAATCAATTGTACAATGACCTTTTGAGCAAAAAGCCAACAACACGCCACAAAAATGCATGCAAACACCTTGAAAATGACGGTAGTATAACCTTGATTCTTGACAGACTTGAGATAGGGTAGTAATAAGGATATGAGTAACCGATAGCAAAACCCCCCTTACTTCCACTTTTTACTTACATTAAAGGGATAATCAATTAGAAATGCCCATGAACCCCAGTTCCAAGATGACAGGAGAAGTAACGTGAGATACCGCTTGACACTAAGGTAGTACTAAGGAGTTTGTGGATGTAAAACGAATAATGAGACAATGAAATGTGACACCAGACGATCACTGTGCAACATGGAAGCCATTACTCACCTCCATGGCTGACTTGACACGTTCCGAGCGACGACCTTTGAACAACTTGGTCCATAATGACACAGCAGATGGCACTGCTTCGACAACAACAGTAGTCAACCAAAAGATGTGCCATTGGAAAGCAGCCCAATATAACCAGCATTGCAGGTTACTTCGGACGTTTTTGAACCCTGGTTGTGCTCGTTCTTCCTCCGTAGGTTCTGGTAATAATGCATATACACATATAGCTGCTGAGATAAAGATACATGAGCCGACAACGGCAAATATAAGTCGCTTGGCAAAGGGTGACAGATAATTCCAACAGCAAGGCCTTTGCATCGCTGCGTGGATTCTTTCACGCGTTGTTTTGCGTCGTCTTGGTTTTGGTTGATCGGGATCATCGTTCCAATCAAAGTCATCATCGTCATCGTCGTCATCGGGTTGCTTTTTCTCACTCGGAACGGGAGATGGTGGTGAAGGATGATGATCGCCTCTGTGCAGCATGGCACGATGAAGAAATGACCGTTTAGGTCTTAGCTCCGAAGGTGCTGCAGCCTCGACGTCTTTGTGCATGTCAACAACATCGTCATTGGTGGCCATGGGTGCCGGATCTGCACATGCAGGCTTGAGTTTCTCATGCAAGTGTTTGCAACACAAAGCAGCGGGAGTTGTTTTTACCTGTCATCAGGCTTTTCTCATCATCTGGAGCAATACGCACAGACTTTTTGCCCATGATCGTTGTTATGGTCGGTGTATATAGAGGGAAAAAGAAGAACAAGGTATGTGAATGGATGTCAACATGGTGACAATGATCGGATATATTAGCTGGGTGTGCTTTGTTTCAGCTATCTATAATGGCCACAGTTTTCTCAGGGAACCATGAATTTGCTTGGCTGGCTGTAGACAAAAAAAAGGAAACCAAGTGCGGATTAGGGAGAATCACTTCCGGTCTGGACCAACAATTCACAATCGGAGCAGACTTTGCAGCAGCAGCAGCATTCGGCAAGCAGCCCTGACCGCATGGTTCATCTCTTGCGGTGTAACAAAGTTCTCACCCCCTTCTTCAGGCCACACTATCCACCATCATCATCACCGGACTATTCTCCTATTCCAGTATTCGATGCACACCACACACGAGCACACACATACGCATACACAGCTACATATTGCATACACAACATGCACGACGCCACATTTGAATATAAAAAGTTGACTCTTGCACCATCTCCCACTTCTCTCGCCACCGCTCATCTCTTTTTCTTTCTTTCGTGCTGGTACACACTCTCCCCTTTCGTTCAATTCACAAGCCCTCATATTCAAATACACATTCAATCATGATCACAAAATACCGTCCCCAAAGCCATTCCTCTACTGCTTCTGCTTTCCCACATCTACCACCACAACATACTGCTCCCACTCGCAAACGCACGCATCTTAAGCCTAGTCAAGTTGCTGTGTTGCAAGAATCATTTGTCACCAATCCATTGCCTGATGCCGCTATCCGTAGTCGACTTGCAAGAGAACTAGGTGTCACTGAACGTACTATTCAAATCTGGTTCCAAAATCGCCGTGCTAAAGCACGTAAACTTGAAGCTGTTTCCAACGTTGCTGGCGGTAAAACAGGCACTAACAAGATCCCTTGCTTAATGCCTAATGTGCGCACTGGATGGATTGAACTACCTTGTCATGGGGCGCCACAGCGTTATCAAGCCACTTTTAGAACAATGATGACCCCTGAGCGATTTGAGGAGCTTCAACAACAGCAGCAACAACATCAAGATGATGAAAATTGCAACAATAACAGCAACACTTCTCTTCGACGTCGTGCTCGCTCGTGTTCAAACTCCAGGCTTGATTCAAATAAGGCTGTCGACTTTGATCTTGCCACTGCTCGTGCAGTATCGGAAGGTGCGGACCGATGGCTATCCAAACAAGGTAAGCATTAATATAGATTACAAAGGAGAAGGATCCTTTTGGTCTCATCAATATGCATATTTCTCAGGAACAACTACCGCCAATACTTCAAGCATCCCATTTCCAGCTACATCCTTGCGTGTGGGTATGTGGTCTCGATTCACATCAAACCCCATCGATCGACAAGAGTGCTGGGACCTGTTTTGTTATGCACAAGAGCGTCAATTGATATGGCAAATCCAGGATGGTGGTCACCAATTCCGCATGCAAATCGACTTTGATGCTATCCAACAATTAGTGCTGTCCTCTGAGATGCGTGATGACATGACTATGGTCGATCAATTGGCTATCCACCTTTATCATCCTGGAGACCTTACCTTCTCCATGTGGCGAACTGGCATTGACACTGAATGGGTGCGCTGTGGTGACTTTTCGGAAAACAAGCAAGCTACCTTTGATTCAGTTCATGTTTTGCAGGGCATTCATGAATCTCTTCGCCAGCCATTGTTGCAACTTTTCAATCGTGCACCTGATCTTTTCTCAAAGTGTACCATGGACAACAACAACACCAATGCTGCCAGCAACAATGGAAGTGTACCACCTCTTGACCTCTGCCGCAGCTTTACTTTATCACCATCAGCTACACCTGAGCCTGCTATTGCATCTTTCCAACCCACCACCTCCCCCAATGGCGCTGGAAGCCAAGACGAATGGATGATGCATCAAGCCGATACCACCAGCAACTTGCTCACTGCTGCTGTTGTTGCTGATGGTAAGCCATCTGCAATGGATTGCTGGGCACAACCTGCTTCATGGAACTGGTCAAACATGCTCCAACAACCCTCCATCACATTTACTGCTCCATCATCCAACAACAATCCTTTGGCGGATTTCATGTGATTGATCCATTTTTCTTTTGCCTGGTGCAAATGATTTCCTCTCTCCCTCTCTCTCTCTCTTGTGCATACATTGTGATGTTGTTTCTTTCTCTTTTGCATATATCTTTAACATGTTGATAGCCTTTTGAAAATAAAATACATTGTCTGTTGCATATCACCCAAAAACAACCATATGGATCATGCATACATTGAAATGCTGTGTAACAACATGTGTTGTCATGGAAGAAAGAAAAAAAAGACATGATGGTACCACAACATACGCGAGGTATGATGCAACCTCCATAATCCAAACTGAGGATGCAGAGCGAGGCTAGAGCTTGTTTGAACGACTCAAGGGGTGAACACAGTAGAATTTCCATTTACACGGTGCACCACCGAAACAATCAAAATCGCCTCCTTCATTCTGGACCACCAAGGAGAGCTGGGTTCGCCGTTCCCATCATTCCCATACACAAGCACAAACTCAAAAAAAAAACTTAACAATGAAATGCACTTCCAGCGTTTGTTTACTTTTGTTTGTTGCTTGTCATACGCATGTGCACAACCATGCACTGCCAAGAAGCTTGAATACATCTTTTAAAGTCTTATCGATTAAACGATGACATACCTATAATGGTTAAAGCCATCTAATGTGGAACAACTGGTCCCTGGGCCTTTTCGAAGAAGGGCTATAATTAAGGCTGGTCTCGTCCTTCCGATAACGGAATGTCAAGTGAGCAGTAAAAGTCAGCTTATTGACAATCACTTGCCAAAAAGGGCATCTTCAAACAATTGCACTGATGTACGACATTGGGGTTTATTACCAACCAGCGTATTGGTATGGATCATTGGTAAGCGGTGATTTCCCGATAATCATAAATGGTCATAGCAATGTAGTATATGGCAGATACACGTGTTACACATGTATGAAAGAGAGGCAAGTACATCTTGATGCGATGATGTAAGCGATTCAACCTCGTTTTACGACCTTCAATCTACCATTCCCACTTTCAATCCAGAAGCCAACCAAGTAACCCTCATTTTGCACATATGAATTGGTGTATGATATCCGAAGCATCATGTTGAATTTGATTTTCATTCAATGTAAAATTCGAAGCATAGCACACGGTAGTATGGATGTTTATCAAGTAAAGACCATAAAGGAAGAGTCGTATAAGAATAAACAGGGGATAACTATGTAACTGTATTCTTTGCTGCTGCCGTCATGAACATCCTCCATCCACGATTGCGAAATAGCTGCTGCATGCATTGACTGGAGTATTCCAATAGCACCCATGGCTGTAAAGCACCTTTCGTCAAGGTATAATCCATTTCGTCAATCACATCCAATCCATCATCATCCTCGCCGTATCCACGTGATCGTTCCTGATGACGACGCGCCAAGTAATCAAAGCAATATCTCATCACTGCACTTGATTGCATCCATCCATCAAATCCACCATGTTGGTTGAAGACAGCCATGTGATCGATGCTGGCATGCTCCCTTTCCATCCTGCTGTTGGTCAATCCTTTCTTGGTCATTTTCTTCCATCGCAGCTTGACCAGGTGACGATGGCTTGTATTGCGGTGTACTTGATAGCTGATATGGCATCCCATCCATTGTAATCCGTATGCATCAAAGCAAGTTGCTGCAAGTAACTTGAGACAATGGAGTAAAAGACATTGATAATAGCAACGGCTGCTACGTTTGGTCGCGGCAGAGGATTGTGTAAGAGCGTGTGTTGTAGTGAAGTAACAAGGCTGTGAATGCTGTTTAAGACAATGGAGTAAAGACCTTGCTAATAGCGGCTGCTGCAATGAATGCTGTTGCGTGTGATGGGAATTGAGAATTGTACAAGAGAACGTGCAGTGTCAAGGAACGAGGGTGTTGCTGTAGTGGGGTGCACACGCCATGGAACTTGCCATTCAGTCAAAAACAATAGGATCAAGACAGTTGTAGGATTGACATGATGGGTTGAAGGAAGACAATCGTTCGCAGGTTGTAACTGCACTTGAATGGGGCAACAGTTGAGAATGGGAAGAAAGGGGAAATAAAGTGGTAGAGGAAGAGCTGGAAAATAAATAGCTCAGGCACTGTCATACAAATACACACACACTGTAGATTGATCTATGATCTTGGAGTTACTCATTTCGACTTGAAACTTTCACACAATATGCTTCTGGACACGCTGATCAACTTTGTCTTAATAAAGAACCCATACTTCATTTAAAAATTTTGAATGGGAAGGTATAATGTGGGGTTTACTATGATAGGCGGAAATTGAGAAAGCGCCGGATTTATCATTTATCGATGTAGTATGTATTACCTTGGGATTGCCCACTTTGAACTTGAAACTTGGTATGAAGGTTCACTGGGTCATGCTGATCACTTCCATTCATATAAAAATCGCAGGCTTCACTATAAAAGTTTTGAATGCGGGCGGCCCCAAATTTAGGCAAAAGTTAAGGTCGACGCTCCATAAGCCCGAGATCGCCCATTTCGAGCCTGAAATTTTCATGCAAGGT